>CM075808.1:47339378-47463393 GCA_037975025.1 Excoecaria agallocha | reverse complement strand
AAACTCGATTTTCTATCTATGTTTACGTGTACTATATGTATATTACATATTTTGGCCTAGTGTTAAAACATTAATGTCAACTCGAAATCAAGTAAAATTGAGCAGTGTGGATATGGTGGGAGTCGATTGGATATCCATAGATAGAATATTTGATATCGGATAGGCAATATATGTCCTAAAACAAGATTTCAAACTTTCATGAAACTTATTGTCCACTGGGAATGGATATGTGGTTACGAATCTCGTGATATTAATATATTTTTTTTCGTCAAGCGCCGTATCTCTATGCCCCGTGTGTGTATAGAGGAAAAGAAACAACCGATAGCAAAGAAGAATTTTTAGGGAGAGTCCGAATATAAATTTTTTTAAATCAAATTAATTGTATATTAATATAAAAAAATTAGTAATTATTTTTTATTTTTTATTAAACATGTCAACTTTTTATTAGTTTGGTGGATTGAATTAATAAAATTACATATATTTATCCTTTTTTTATTCTGTAAAAAGCATGGAAAAGGCCCTGGAGGAGAAGGAAAATAAAACAAAACAAAATTAGTGGTTGGACAATTAACCAATTTAATACGTCATTAATAAAGAATCCACTTTTTGAAATCCTGAAGATTGTCAAAAAGCTACTTTATTCCTTATCAAGGACAAATGGTGTGTGGTTTTGGGTTGCTACACTTAGATACCAAAATATATAGACAAATTGGCAGATGAAGTATGCAACAAATAATGCCCATTAACTGATTTGTCACCTCTCTTCTGCTTCCACTTAATCTCCATACTCCACAATTAGACACTTGCGTCTGTAACCAATTCATTTGATGACATGGAAAATATTTTTCTAAATTTAATTTTAAATTTTTTTGTGTATTAATTTAATAATAAAATGTCATTTATACATATTGACTATCATATTCATTCCGTCTTCAACTAATTTATTTTATGCGTCCATAAAAAATTTATGATCTGATTAGATAAATATTTTTCTAATTACATAGAGCGTAAACTCAAAATAGAAGATAAAATTCATAAGATTATTTGAGAGGAAGATTGCATACATAATTGAAAGAATTCATTCCTTTTTTAATGAAAAGAAAATGTTTGGTTAAAAGTTAACCACTTAGAAGCTGTTTCTTTTTGTCATTTGGTTGCTGGATTTCACCACTCCCTTCTCCTTTCTTAAACAAATTCCCCTCTTTGGTATTTTTCTTACAGTTATTACAAGTACCCCTTCCTATCTTCACTTTCCTACTTTCTTAATCCAATTAATTAATTTGCCAATAAAGAAAAAAGGGATGGTGTGTGTTATTTCATGATCATAAAAATTCAGAATTTAATAATTTTAGATTTATCATTTTTTAACTGACCCAAGCCATTTTAAAACTAGTTTAATCACGATTATACATTTTCCTCAAATATTTTATATGAGATTCTTACGCAACTATTTTTATGCGTAATTGGTGGCTCAATCAGTTGTTACATGTTTAAATTTTCCATTTTATTATGCACATGCTTTTCTTTTCTTAAGATTCATGTTTCATTTAAATAACTTTAGCCATTTTAGAAATAGTCTAACTACAATTATGAATTTTAAAATTTTCAGTAAACAATCAAGTCAGATTCTCTCCAGCAAATTACTACACAGGTAACTAAAATACCAGTCTATTGTCTTTGCAAACGGAATTGATTTCAAGTATTGCTGGACCATTGAAATAATAAAAAGGCATTAACTTGATTATACTAAAAAAAATGTTAATCAGGTAGCTTGTCTCCCTGTAAATTTCTGGAGCAGGGGGAACGCACAACGCCAAGGTTATATCATTTTTTAAGATATATATATATATGCGCGCGCGTGAAGGTTGGTCGTTCAATGTGTTTAGTGCATGGCCCATTATGAATTCGCTCAATGAGTATATTAAAATTACTTTCTTTTCCAACTTTCATTTATGTGTCTATCCATGATTTGAAGCAATCTCTTTATTTTACCGGTTGGGAAAAAAGTATTTGTATCTAAAGTTTTCATATCTTGTATAACTCCACTCACGCACTCCATTTCATATTATAATTAGTAAAAATGTTAAATATATTTTATTTATTTTCTTCTTTTTTACCTTTTTTTCATCCTTGACACGTATGTAAGTAAATTAAAACATAATTTAATATATGACATAGACACGTGTCATAATAAAATGAAAAAACAATAAAGAAAAGATATTTAGCACTGTTCTTTTAACCATATATTACACACTCCAATAATCTAATATTTTTTTAAAAATACAATATTTAAAAAAAATCCTCCATTTTTATACACAAAAAAAGCTAGATACTCAAAATTTAAGAAAAAATCATATTTATTTTTAAATTATGTAAAATAGTAAAAACTTATCATTAAATTATATTTTGGTTAAAAATTGCCTATATCATTACCAAATTGACTTGCATTTGTCTTGACATTATCAAATTAGCTTATATTTATGCTTGTAGTTACCAAACTTGCTCATATATGCCATTGTCATTATAAAAAAAAAAAACCGAATATAAGCTATTTTGCGTAGTTTAGGAGCATTTTTTTTAACAAGCAAATAAAAATTTAAGAAAACATCTATATTATTGCATAATTTAAAAATAAATTTAAATTATGAATGTATACTACATGTGATCATTCATGAATGTAAGGAAATGTTCCATTAAAAAAATATAAACAATTATACTTTTAAAATACGATATGTAACGTAGGTTAATTAGAGGTTGGTCGGGTTATCGACGCCCTCCAAAAATAAATACTGATTCACCTAAACTAATTTGTAGAAATAGTGGAACCAGGTCAAATCCCAAGAGAATTATGATGATTAATTTCTCAATGTTGAAAAAACAAAAATATAAAGTAAATGGGGAGGGGGGGGGTTAATCTTTGGATTAAAACTAAAAGTTAATTAACAAGAAATTAATAGAAAGCAAAAAATATTGAATTAAATGAAAATCAATCTTACCAAACTTCCAATTCAAAGGCATAAATCTCATCCAATTGTAACTTTGATCATAGACTTAAACATTAATTTCGCAATCCAAGAACTTAGTCTACTTAATCGGAAAAGTCGTAGAAAGCAATAATTCTCCTAATGTAATTGACTCAAACAAAGCATTTAAAATCAAATCTTATCATTAATTTAACTGGGCACGATAGCGTTCCATATCAATTCAATGATAGCATTAAGAATTTAATGAGAATGACTAAGACAAAGATTAACTGATCAAGATAGCTACAATTCAATTAACTTTGCATCTTTATTTCCCTAGAATTTATTATGCAAGCTATGTAACTCGGAAAGCCGAAATCACACACATATAAGCCAATTCCTTGCTACTAAAATCAATCATTCATGACAATTACGGATCACAAACTCATGGATAGCAATAGAAAAATCAATATTGAATTAAGGCGTCAAGTTAATCAATACAAATAATTCATAGAAATTAAGAACAAGGAAATAAGAATTACTTAGATTGAAGAAATCCTTGTTGAGTTCAAAGCCTCAAAAAATTATAATTGGAATCAATTCACCCTTGAATCGGAATTAAAAACTTAGCCACCCATGTTCTCCATCAAAAACATTGTAAAATAGAAGAAAATAGAATTCTGGAAAAATTCAAGCCCAGCCGTCGTCGTCTCCCTTCCTAATAAAAATTGCTCTTTTTATATCTTTTAAAAAGAAGAGTTCTAACCTAACTCTACTTCCTTTTCATCCGTCCCCTATAGAAACAAAAAAAAATCTTCCTATTTAAAGAATTTTAGTAATCCTCATGCCCTTGGAGAATCAACACACTCGGTGGAGTGTGTTGCTTAATCGGTGGAGTAAGGTAGTTCCTTCCTTCATTCACTCGGCAGAGCAAACAACTCCTCTTTCCATCACTCGGCAGAGCAAGCAACTCCTACTCTACCTAGTGCTCCAACACTCCACGGAGTGAATTTACACTCCACGGAGTATTGAGCTTCTGCCAAAAACGTGAATTGCTCTTGCTTCTCAAAATCCAAACTTTCCCTCAAGTCCTTCAACTTTCCTTTCTTCTTTGAATTAAGTCCTAAAAACACCAAAAATGCTTAATTAGACAATTAAAACATCAATTGAAGAAACTAACTACTAAAACAACTAAATTAACATAAAACTATCATAAAAATATAGTAAAAATACATTAAAAACATAGATAAATTCACATTTATCAGAGGTGTTGAATTTAAATTATGTGGATAGAAAATATTTTGTCTTTTTTAATAACTGTAACTATGAATTCAAATTAATTAAATATGTAAATTTTAAATGATGATGGTTATAAAAAAATAAATAATTTTAAAAATTAAAATTTGAATTTATGTTTAATTTAGTTTTCACCTTGGACACGGTATACATAATTTTGTTTTGCTTGCTAGAGGACTCACACCAGTGACCACCACCAAACCCACATAACAACTCCCCGAGTTAGAAATCTCTGTCTTAATTAATGGATTTTTTTTTGTTTGGCATTTCTTAATTTATTTATTCGACCTCCATATAAAAATATTAACCCTTCACAAGAAAACATACAGCTTTCCTCCATTTCCCCTTCCTTTTCCTTTCTTTAATATATTTTGTCTTCTCCATAATCCACAACCATGTCTAAACTAAGCTTTGTAATCTCTTCTCTTTTATGCTTCAGTACTATCCATCTTTCCATCGCAGAGCTTCACCGATTTCAACATTCACCCAAACCTGATGGATCTCTTTGCCTCTTGGTTGTTGGCGACTGGGGAAGACGAGGATTCTATAACCAATCTCATGTTGCTTTTCAGGTTTTTTTTTACCTTTTATTTTGTATTATTTATCATGTATTTTCCTACTTACTACTCGTTAAATATATACTTCTTTTCCTTATTAAATACTGCTTACTTATACTAATTATAAAAAACAGATGAAGTTTTCTTTAGGAGCGGGTCTCAAATCTCAATAAAAATACTGAGCATGCATTTAGTTAATACTCACTAAATATCATTTTTATTGTCATATCATAAATAATATGTATAGTTGTGAGATGTAAAAGTAAATAGTTATTTATTAAACTCCAAATTCTTAGGGAGGGTGAGACAAATTAAGAACTTAGCTAATCTAAAAGAAAGGAAGCTTCCTTGCAGCGGCTTCTTCCAGGCCAAAGCCGGTATTTTCACAGATAGAGCGACAGGGAGATATGACCAATGAAATCATGCCACTTCATCAATTTGTTCACATACTCTTTTTTCTGCCTTGGTATAATTCCATTTAGATTCCATATGCCAATCTAATGGACCAATTGCATAAAACAGAAGCATACCTACGTAATTTACCATAGGACATTACACTTGACAAACAAAGTTAAATTTTTAGACCAGTTATAGTTTACGTTATCATGAAAGAAAATTTAATAAATAAATAAATAATTTCCTTAATAGATTATAACACTAAAATCCGTGAGGTAGAAGTAATAAGAAGGTTCCAGCTGTCTTAATTTTTTATTTTTTAACCAATGAGTTTCCGACACTAGGTTATAAACCATGCATGGGATGTCCCCTTTCAGTCGCATCACTAATGAAACATATACCTAAGATATGGCCAGGCCAGCCTTTTCCAATATTCAATTAAAGTTTTGTTACTTTCTGTTTCTCCATTCAAATAATTGTGGATAATATTATCATTATAATGTTTTGAGTTATGCTCAGATGGGAATTATTGGGGAGAAATTACACGTGGATTTTATAATTTCCACTGGAGATAATTTTTATGATGATGGATTGACGGGTACGGATGACCCGGCTTTTTCGGAGTCATTCTCCAATATCTACACTGCGCCCAGTTTGCAAAAATTATGGTATAATGGTAATATCGTATGATCTTATGAGCATAGCATATGGATGTTTATTGGCAAAACCCATAATTTAGTGTTTAAATTTTAATACTTTTACATATTTAATTTTTATACTTTTAATACTAAATGTTAGATCACTTAAATTTTACGTATTTACGTATTGAATTATTATACTTAATTTCAAAACTATACAATAAATTTTTGAACTTATCTATTAAAATATATTAAATCAAATGGATGTTAAAAACAACAACTTTCATTGAAAATGCACGTAATTTTAACCAAACATGTGTTATACTGTCTTTTATGCAGTTTATATTGAGCTTAATGTATTTTTCTTGAAAAGTTCAGATATTCAATATGTAGTTTTGAAAGTATACAGATTCAATATGTAAAATCGTTAAATAAAGAACTGAAATATTATTTTTTCTATATTTATTTAATTACTCTTTTTTGTTTAATGAAATTCTGTCTTGCAGTTTTGGGCAACCATGACTATAGAGGTGATGCTGAGGCTCAATTGAGTCCAGTCCTTAAAGAAAGAGACAGCAGATGGGTTTGCATGAGATCTTTTATTGTCGACACTGGTAAAATATTCTCAATTATTGACTTATAAAATTTGGAATTTTAAATCACATTACTTCAAGGAACTAACCAAAATCTGTATTATTGCAGAAGTAGCTGAGTTTTTCTTTGTAGACACAACTCCTTTTGTTGACAAATACTTCACCGAGAAGGAGCATAATTATGATTGGAGAGGCCTAGTACCTAATCGTCGAAGCTATCTTTCTAATCTCCTGAAGGTCATTTTTAATAATAATAAAAAAAAATTATATATGTAACTGGTGCCTTTATATGCTTTCTCTCTGTAATTATGGAATTAAGAATTCGATTAGTATTAAATTTTAATTAAAGATTTATCTAAATTGACTCTCTTTTGGTTTTGGTAAATAGGATTTGGAATTGGCATTAAAAGAATCGACAGCAAAATGGAAAATTGTGGTAGGTCACCATACAATAAAAAGTGCTGCACATCACGGGAACACCCCAGAACTCAACTCACGACTCCTTCCAATTCTTCTGGTAATTACTTAATATTAATTTGTTATATGTATTAATCAAAATTAAGCGTTGCAATAATCATATATCTCCTATATATCTTCAGGCAAATAATGTTGATTTTTACATAAATGGGCATGATCATTGCTTGGAACACATAAGTAGCGACGAAAGGTAATATATATATATATATATATATATATATTGTTTATAGTTAAGTATTTATGCCATATATAATGCATAATTTAAAAAAAAAATTGACTGTGCAGCCGAATTGAATATTTAACAAGTGGGGGTGGGTCAAAGGCATGGAGAGGAGATATAAAAATGTGGGATCCGAAAGAAATGAAGTTTTACTATGATGGGCAAGGCTTCATGTCTCTCCAAATCACTCAAACTCAACTGGATATTCTCTTCTATGATGCCTTTGGGACTATTTTGCACAAATCCACCACTATTAAATCCCTTTTTTCTGTTATTTAGATTATTTAATTATAATTTACATACTCACCAAGGGATTCTAATTCTATTATTTTTCTGAAAATTAGAGTCTTTTATTATTGATAATACACTACCCGTCATCGATCATTTGCCTAACTTTTATCAAAATTTCAAAATTCAATCAAAACTCATATTTACACTTAAAATCTATTGGCTATCTGACTCAACTAGAAGTACGTCATGTCCGCCTCCTTTTACCAAAATTGACACATCATGCATTAAATGATGCTCGCTACAAGTTCTTAATTATCGTAACTTTTTTTTCTCTCTCTTTTTCTTTCTTTCTGTGGCATAATACCTCAATGAATGTCAATATCGTAGATGCTATGTTACATTATGCATTAAAATGATGCTTACCAAAAGTATAATTCAAGGAATATTCGTTGACAGGGGAAGTATATCCTTCATTCAGTTCAGCATCATTCCTTTTTTAATATCACTTTTATTTTATGGTTTGAATTCATGTTTTGAGAGAATGTCCAAATACATAAATATATATGTATAAGCCTCCCAGGACATTTTTTTTTAATAATGTGATTTAAAAAAATAATTATCATTTTGAAGTGTGTCAGAATTAATTTACGAATTTGGGGTATTTTACTGAAATCGTTGTCAGCTGGAACAGTTTTGTCAAAAATGTCGTCATGGGTGGGGCCAGTTTTATCTCTGAAATCGCTGATAGTTGCAACGATTTCAGAGCCTGAAACCGCAATATATGACAACGGTTTTAGAGTCTGAAATCGCTGTTGCAGTCAGCGATTTCAGGCTGAAATCGCTCCCCTCTCATCATTCTCCACTTGAAAAAATTTTTTCTTCGCGCCTATATAAATATTGCCAATCACTTTCATTTGCACGTTAACAAATTATATTCTTTACCTTTTAGTGAAATTTTTATCATAGATTTGATAATTTATGCAAATATCTTTTTCAGGTCAATAATATATTTTCAACATTATTCTAAAAGGTAAATACAATTTAATTGATTTTGATATGTAATTTTATATATTTAATTTAAGGTTGTTTATATAATAATATTGAATTTATTAACTACAATGTAGAATTAAATTCAGAAGTTGAAGTAACAAGTTACGAAAATCGCAATTGTACTCTTAAGATAAGGTAGGCTAATAAATTAAATATATTTATTTTTTATAATGTATATATAGAAAATCATTATAGAAATTATGAATATGTGTTGTCATTATTATTATTATTAGTATCGTTCTCTGTTGCTAATATTATATATATTTTGTTAGTTAGTAATGTTAACGTTATTATTGTTATTATTATTAATATTACTATAGTAATTAATTTTGTTATTGTTATTAAATTTATAATAATAATAATAATAATAATAATAATAATAATAATTATTATTATTATTATTATTATTATTATTATTATTGTTATTGTTGTTGTTGTTGTTGATATTAATATTATTATTATATTTATATTTATATTATTATTATTATTATTATTATTATTATTATTATTATTATTATTATTATTATTATTATTGTAGATATTCATATTAATATTGTTATTGTTATTAAATTTATTAATATTATTATTACTGCAAAACCGGTTGGGAAGGAGATGGAGATGGCATTTGCCTTTGTTGTCTCGGATGAATGCCCTTATTATATGAAGAACAAAAAAAAATATTTTCGGTGTCACAGACTGGGGAGCAAACCTGAGATTTCACATGAACCTAGGGGAAATTCTGCCAGCATTTGAAATCATTGCAAACTGTAGCGATTTCAGAGTTTGAAACTGCTACAGTCTGCAGCGATTTCAGATGCTGGCAGACAATCTGTCCCCTCTGCGCTTTTGGAGAAAATCGCTTCACGTGTCAGCAGTTTCAGAATTCACCCCAAACCCGTAAATTAATTCTGACACACCCCAAAATGGTAATTATTTTTTTAAACCACATTATTAAAAAAAATGTCCCAAGCCTCCTCATACTAATCTTTTTTATATAATTTTTTTAGAATGCTAGGGTATAATAGTGTCCATGCCAGACTTTAAACCGTTGGATCACGTACTACTGATCGCATAAAAAGGCACAATGAGTTACTATTCCAAATATTTAAGTAAATATATACATACATATATGTATATAAATATACTCTACAGTCTCAATTGATATAATAAATAATAATTTAAAAATTACTCGGCGCTTCAAATAATTGAAATATTTAAATAATTTTTAGATATTAAAATTCAAACCTCCATCCATTTTTACTCTAAAAAAATTTGCGTTTATCCGAATAATATATTGCTATTTTTGACACTATAAAAAAATTACAATTCAGGTAAAAAATTATAGCTAAAACCGGTCGCTAATTTTTTTTAAGTGTGAGTTAAGCATAATTCTTATTCTAATTCCTTACTTTCTCTTGCATGAACAGAACAGATAAGGCAAAAAGATATAATAAAGTCTATATACTTACAAAAAAACTACTACAATTTTTTTTTAAAAAAAAATCTCAAAAAACAGAAAATAAAAATCATATTTTGGTCAATTTTTTAAAATAGAAAATATAAAATAAATTTTTTAATTTTCTACAATAAAAAATAGATTAGAAAACTAATAAAAATATTTTCTAAATTTTCTTAATAACTTTAATAAATATAATAAATGTACACTCATATACACACACACACACACACACACACGTACATATATATGTATGTATGCACATGCATACTTATTTACATATGTACATTTATATCTATGTACATACATATACATTTACATATGTATTTATGCACATACATACACATACATATACATGTATATATATGTGCATATATACATACATATGTATATATATGTGTATGCAGTACATACATACATATGGATATATATATTTATGTACATACATACACATACACATACATATATAATGCACATACATATGCATGTATGTATGTATGTATGTATGTATGTATGTATGTATGTATGTATGTATGTATGTATGTATGTATGTATGTATGTATGTATGTATGTATGTATATGTATATGTATGTGTATATACATATGTATGTATGTATGTATACATATGTATATGTTTGTGCATATACACACATTGTAATGATCCAAATACCGGATTAGTCGGATATAGCATTTTTCGATGGTGAATAGTGATACCGGGATGAATAACACCTCCCGAAATCGAAAAATATTTTATTTGATAATTGAAAAGAATATATCAGCAACAGTTCGTGGTTTAAATTTGGAATTAAAATGAGGTCAAATGAATTTTCAAAAGCTGAAAATAAGGAAATTTCATGGTTTTGGTTCAAATAGTGTCCGGGTTGACTAAAATTTGATCGGAACTTTAAAAATGGCAAATGATCTCTAAAATTCACCAAAATTTTTAGATCTACATTAAATGAGATGTAAAATTATATAATAATAAAAAATTAATTATTCGGTGACTTTGAAAAATTGGATTATCAGACTGGTAAAAGTGAACCAGATTGAAAAACAGTTTCTGATTGACTCAAAATATAACACCCTTATAATACTGTACAATACATATGGTGACTGATTAACTCAGATATCACCTCAAAGCTACAGTCACCCAATGCACTAAATCAGACGGTCTGGTACAAATTTTTTTCAAGTATTTCTAACACTTAAGCACTATAACAGTAAAACAATTCATATGCAATACTAATTACAGTTTATACTTGTACAAATACATAACCATAATTTTAATACTTATATTCCTATTTCTTATGATAATATACATGCCATGCCTAAGCCTCCCATCATCCTCCATATCTTTCTGCAAATCTTGTTGAATCTTTCTGTCTTCGAAACCTGCTCGTAGTCACAATACTACGAATGCCCAGTGGTAGAATACATATCCACTCATATATATATATATATATATATATATATGTATATGTACACTCATATATATATGTGTGTGTATGCATATATATGTACATACATACATATATACACAAGTACATATGTATGTATGTATATACAGATGCATATACATATGTATGTATGTATGCACATACATACTTATTTACATATGTACATATACATATATGTACATACATATACATGTATATGTATGTGTATATATATATACATATATATATATATATGTATATGTGTATGTAGTACATACATACATATGGATATATATATATTCATGTACATACATACACATACATATATGATGCATATACATATATATATATATATATGTATGTATGTATATGTATGTGCATATACACACATTGTAATGGTCCAAATATCATATTAGTCGGATATAGTATTTTTCGATGGTGAATAGTGATACCAAGATGAATAATACCTCCCGAAATTGAAAAATATTTTATTTGATTATTGGAAAGAGTATGTTAGTAGGAGCTCGGGGTTTAAATTTGGAATTGAAATGAGGTCAAATGAGTTTTTAAAAGCTGAAAATAAGAAAATTTCATAGTTTCGGTTCAAATAGTATCTGGGTTGACTAAGGTTTGATCAGAACTTTAAAAATAGCAAATAATCTTTAAAAATCACCAAAATTATCAGATATACATTAAATGAGATGTAAAATTATATGGTAATAAAAAATTAATTATTCGGTGACTTTAAAAAATTGGATTATAGGACTGGTAAAAGTGAACCAGATTGGGAAATAGTATTGACTCAAAATATAACACCCTTACAATACTGTACAATACATACGGTGACTGATTAACTCAGATGTCACCTCAAAGCTACAGTCACCCAATGCACTAAATAAGATAGTCCGGTAAAAATTTTTTTCAAGCATTTCTAACACTTAAGCACTATAACAATAAAACAATTCATTTGCAATACTAATTACAGTTTATACTTGTGCAAATACATAACCATAATTTTAATACATATATTCCTATTTCTTATGATAACATACATGCCATGCCTAAGTCTCCCATCATCCTCCATATCTTTCTGCAAATCTTGTTGAATCTTTTTGTCTTCTAAACCTGCTCGTAGTCACAATACTACGCGCTAAGCATTAAAAATGTCCAGTGGTAGAATACATATCCCAAACTTTCTAATCTTAATCTTATGCAAGCATACACAAGCTCATTCATTTCTTATGTTATATAATCATTAGCTCTTTAATATTCCTTCCTCGTTTATCTATCAAATTACTAGAATCGTCTATTATTATGCTTACACTTTTTATTCGGTAACATCTAAGTGCTAGGGTCTTATTAGCAATACCTTTACTTTACTTTTCTGATCAATTTTTCTATCATTTCTTTGCATTACTACTATGATCTACCTATGCTTTGCTAACCCCTTTGATAATTTCTTTAACTTTATAGTACCATTACTAAATAATTTACTACTACTATTCTTGTCATTAATACTAACATCATTAACCTAGGCACTGATACTTTCTATAACAATTTTATCCTTCATTGCCCTAACATTTTTTGACTTATTTCACTTACTGATCTCATTCTAAACCAACTTGTACACTAATCTTCTTTTGGTCTTATCAGGACTAACTTCCAATTTAGTCCCCGTTTAAAAATTCTATGAATTTGCAATTTACTTTTCACCCGCCAATTATTACTATTTTTGCTATTTCTTAAATAATATTCATTATACTTTTAATTACACTTATGTAACATACTATTTCTGAATTTCCATTTTAGTCATTTTCCTACCATTATTATTGGCAACTTACAATATGGTCCCTAAAGTTGTACATTTGCAAATTTTATTTTTACTCTTACATTTGCACTATTTACTCTTATAGCTCATTTTTCCTTATCTTTTACTCTTAATATATGTTATGACACGTAAAATTATAATTTAATCCTTAATTTTTTCCTTAAGTGCGAAAATTATACTTTTGGTCCTTATTTCACTATACAATAGGATTAATTTACGGTTGCATCCTTCAATTAATATTTTATTTGCTAAATTACAATTTGGTCCTTGCACTTTCACTAATTTACGATGGTGCTCTCTTTTATCACTTATTTTCACTAGTGCCACTACTTATCTTTACTTTCACACTTAATTTTTTAATTTGACATGTAATCTATCTTTCAATAACTAATATTTAATTTTTATGGCAAATTACATATTGATCCTTAACATATTATTTTCTTACCACTTTACATTTTAGTACCAATTTTATTCGTTCTATATAAATAAGTTCACTTATATATCATTTCCTTCTGGGAATTAACTTTCATACTTTTATTCATTACGCAGTTATTTAAAAATTTAGACATACATTTATTCAATCACTTAGATATTTATTTCGTTATTTATTTTGAAAGAATCTTCTTATTTTTACCACATTTACTCTTGAGACTTAATCTTTAACACAATTATCATTTTAACCTTTGAATCTTTTAAATTCCTTTCAATTAAATCTCTAACTTTCAATTAATTACAAAATTGCGATACTTTTTACACTTTAATTATAATTTTGCTATCAGTTCACTTATTTTCACTCAAAGCTCATTATTTGACATACAAATTGCCAATTAATCTTTATTTTATCATTTTCATGTAAAATTATATTTTAGTCCTTCAGAATTATAAAAATTTATTTTAAAGCTAGATTTTCACAATTTCTTTTCATTTTTATCCTTTATTTATTGCTTGTCAATTTTATTCACTAAACTCACTATTTGAAAAATTACCATTTTATCCCTAAACTTTTCATTTCTTTTCAATTAGCTTCTTTTTCATTTTAAACTTTTTTTCTTTACTTTTTGCACTTTTTATATTTATGCCCCTAGTATAATCTCGGCAGAAATTTTCAAATCGGATATACAGGATGTGAATCCCATGGGCCCACAACAGATAGTAAGGGATGATACTGAATAACCAATCCATCTCAAATCAGATAAGAATAGAGATTCAGGCAGAAACTATGGGAAATCATTATGATCCTACCATAGCAAAACAAGTCACCATGACTTGCACCGCGATATGGGTATACCTATTGCTAGCTATTCATATTCTGAACTAGATTTTAACCGTCTGACCACTATTAAGGGAAAATTCTTTACTTATTTTAGAATTTTCTTTCACATTTTTGCATTCTCATTTGCCTTTCCATTTCGGTACACTTTTCAATCAATTTTTTTTATCACTTTACACATTTTTATGAATTATCTCACAATAATTCATCAATTTAATTTTACATTTTAACATTTCTATTTGCTTTGCATTTCAATACATTAAACAATCAACTTTTCATCAATTTATTTATTTTTTCATATTTCATGAATTATATCATCATCATTTATTATTTGCACTTTAAGCATAATGCATTTTCTCTAAAAATTATTCATACATATTCCATATTTACAAACATTGTATTTACATTCACACTTATCACTACACATCATTTCTTATCATTTTTAATAAATTACTAAAATATCCCTAAGTTTATTTTATTTACAATTTTGCCACTAGATATACGTCTTACACTATAAATTCAATATTTATTGGTACAATTACGGTTTAGTCCTCAATTTTCTTGTTATTCATACATTCACTTTTAAACCTTGATTAATCTTTTATTTTACCCAATTAACTTTTATTTCTTTAAAATTTTTAGTTTCTTTTTTTTTTCTAATCGATCATAATATAAATTTCACATTTAAATTTATTCTTGTCTTTCTTTCTATTACCACACCTTCCCATTATATCAATTAACATTTTCACTCTTTTACTTACTTTTGCATCTCAATATACTAATTACTTAATTTTTTTTATCACTTTTACATATTTTATGAATTATCTTCTTATAATTTATTATTTTCACTTATTACATGAATTATTTCATCATAATTCAATATTTTCACTTTGAACATAATGCAATTCCACTCTCTAAAATATTCATATAATTTTCATAAATTATAAATAAATTTATGGATACTTCTTTTCATATCTAAAATCATTTTATGGCACTAAGCATCATTAATTCACAAAATATACCTTAGTATACCTTGAATACCCATTCGGTCTACACTAGTCCATTAAGTAAGATTTATTTTCAATCATTCAAAACACCATTTCTAACCTTCTCTAACATATCTAATACATTAATTTCAATTAAATATAAAATATACACTCAATTTTACAACTTACATAACACGATATCCATACAAAAGTAATAAAAATTAAGGGATATGGTATCCACTTACCTTAAATATTATCCTCCTCACTTAGATCTTCATTTCCATCAACTTAAATCCATGAAAAAACTTCTCCACAAAATAATCCTAAAATGGTAAAAAATTCAAGGATATAAAATCATCATTTCCTTTGCTCCAAAATTAAATGTAACATCATAAATGAGCTCTACATATCTTAATCTATGTATATAAATCCTTAAATCAAATTATAGAACTTCAATCATTTATTTCTCTCACTTCTACTCCTCAAATTGGAGATTAGAGGTTGCTATAATACGTTAGAGAGGCTGAAATTAATCTAGAAGGCTTGATTTTGGGAAGATATTAGAAGAGAGATGAAGAAAATGGTGGTTATGGAGAAATAAAGAAAATTTGGCTTCAAAAAGAAGAAGAAGGCATAAACCTCATGATTTTTCTGATGGTTTCTGATATTTTGGGCTGAGCTAGTCCAACCACCTAATTCAAGCCTAAAATTGATTTTAAGCCCATTTATGTACTCTAAATGATTTCTATCTCTTTCCAAGCTCAAATTCACTCAAAATCAGTTTCATAATTCTTGAAATATATAATATAGCCTTCATAAAAATTTTTGGCTCAACAGAGTCCGTTTCTAATCCAATTCACTAAAATTGATCCGATTAGGTAATTTTCAGTGTTATCATAAATT
The DNA here is from genome assembly GCA_037975025.1 of Excoecaria agallocha. Lineage (NCBI taxonomy): Eukaryota > Viridiplantae > Streptophyta > Magnoliopsida > Malpighiales > Euphorbiaceae > Excoecaria > Excoecaria agallocha. The sequence continues at coordinate 47,447,093 of CM075808.1, read as the reverse complement.
TAATTTTTCATCATCAAATAATTTGAAATATTATCTAGGGTCCAACTGGAAATTTCTGTAATTTTTAAAGATTATTTACTATTTTTAATGTCTCGATCAAATTCACGATCAACCAATTACTATTTAAATCGAAATAATCATTTTTCTCTTACTTCGTGTGTTCAAACCTTCCTAAAAATACTTTTAAAATTCTCAAAATATATTTATTAGGCTTCATGAATATTTTCGAATTAATCGAAGACTATTTTTTGATTTGATACACTTTTGCTAGTTCGATAGCCGTGTTGCTGAAAAATTACTTTTTCTTTACCATATGATTTCATATCTCATTTAATGTAGATCTGAAAATTCTGGTTATTTTTAGAGATCATTTGCTATTTTTAAAATTTTAGTCAATCCGAACACTATTTGAATCGAAACTATGATTTTTTTCTTATTTTCAATTTTTGGAGACACATTTGACCTCATTTTGATTTCAAATTTGAACCTCGAGCTCCTGCTGACATACGTTTTCTAATGATCAATTAAAATATTTTTTGATTTTGGGAGGTACTATTTACCCCGATATCACTATTTACCATCGGAAAATACTATTTTCGACTAATCCAGTATTTGGGTCATTACAATTCTTCCCTACTAAGCATATTTCATCCTCAAAATTTACTCATATGCCATAGCTATAGTCATTACTATGGACTAACTTTTCGATGTAATTATCCTTTAATTATGTCATAGATGTTTTCGAAGAAAAATACTTGATCTTCCATTAACTATGAGTCGAACAATAGCATTAACCCATTATCTATTAACTCGCTACTTTATGGAGTATCATTACTACTCTCATCCTTACAATTATCTTAACTACTTATATCTATTCATGGCATGTATATAAGTCTAAACCAATCACTTAATCCCACTCTGATCTTAGAATTGCATAGACCTTTGCTCTGATATCAATAAAATGTAACACACTTATAATACTGTACAATACATACGGTGACTAACTAACTTAGATGTCACCTCAGAGCTACAGTCACCCATTGCACCAAACCAAACAGTCCAGTAAAAAAGTTTTTCAAGCACTTTTAACACTTAAACGTTATAACAATAAAACAATTCATAAGCAATATTAATTATAGGTTATACTTGTGCAAATACATAACCATAATTTTAACACTTACATTCTTATTGCTTATGATAACATACATGCCATGCCTAAGCCTCCCATCATCCCCCATGTCTTTCTGCAAATCTTGTTGAATCTTTCTATCTTTGAAACCTGCACGTAGTCACAATACTACACGTTAAGTATTAAAAATGTCCAGTGGTAAAATACATATCCCAAACTTTTCAATCCTAATCTTATGCAAGCATACACAAGCTCATTCATTTCTTATGTTTTATAATCACTAGCTCTTTAATATTCCTGCCTTGATTATCTATCAAATTACTAAAATCGTCTATTACTATGCTTACACCTTTTATTCGGTAGCATCTAAGTGCTAGGGTCTTATTAGCAATACCTTTACTTTACTTTCTCGATCAATCTTCCTGTCATTTCTTTGCATTACTACTATGATCTACCTATGCTTTGCTAACCCCTTTGATAATTTCTTTAACTTTATAATAGCATTACTAAATAATTTACTGCTACTATTCTTGTCATTAATATTAACATCATTAACCTAGGCACTGATACTTTCTATAACAATTTTATCTTTAATTGCCCTAACATTTTTTGACTTATTTCACTTACTGATCTCATTCTAAACCAGCTTGTACACTAATCTTCTTTTAGTCTTATCAGGACTAACTTCTAATTTAGTCCCCTTTTAAAAATTCTATTAATTTGCAATTTACTTTTCACTCGCTAATTATTTCTATTTTTGCTATTTCTTAAATAATATTCATTATATTTTTAATTACACTTATGGACCATACTATTTTTGAATTTTCATTTTAGTCCTTTCCTTACCATTATTATTGGCAAATTATGATATAGTCCCTAAAGTGTTACATTTGTAAATTTTACTTTATATTTTCATTATTTACTCTTATAGCTCATTTTCCTTACTTTTACTCTTAATATATGCTATGACATGTAAAATTACAATTTAGTCCTTACTTTTTTTCTTAAGTGCAAAAATTACACTTTTGGTTCCTATTTCACTATACAAGAGGATTCATTTATGATTTCATCCTTTAATTAATATTTCATTTGTTAAATTACAATTTGGTCTTTATACTTTCACTAATTTACGATGGTGCTTTCTTTTATTACTTATTTTCACTAGTGCAACTGCTTATCTTTACTTTCACGCTTAATTTTTTTATTTGACATGTAATCTATCTTTTATTCACTAATATTTTATTTTTATGGAAAATTACATATTGATCCTTAACATGTTATTTTCTTTCCACTTTACATTTTATTACCAATTCTTTTCATTCTTTATAAATAAGTTCATTTATGTTTCATTTCCACCTGGGAATTAACCTTCATACTTTTATTCATCACGTAGTCATTTAACTATTTGGACATGCATTCATTCATTCAATCACTTAGATATTTATTTCGTTATTTATTTTGAAAGAATCTTCTTATTTTTATCACATTTATCCTTGAGGCTTAATCTTTAGCACAATTATCATTTTAACCTTTGAATTTTTTAAATTCCTTTTAATTAAGTCCCTAATTTTTAATTAATTATAAAATTACCATTTTTTACACTTTAATTACAATTTTGCCACCAGTTCACTTATTTCCACTCAAAGCTCTTATTGACATACAAATTGCCAATTAATCTTTATTTTATAATTTTCATGTAAAATTACATTTTAATCCTTCAAAATTACAAAAATTTATTTTAGGGCTAGTTATTCACTCTTTCTTTCCATTTTTATCCTTTATTTATTGCTTGTCAATTTTATTTGTCATGACCCAATTTATACCCTAGTAGTAATCGGAGATGTTTAGGATGCTTTAGGAAGATGAAACAAAGAGATAAGTGTGAAAAAGGGTAATAAAGGACCTAGGGGGAATTATTTCAAAAGTAAGAGGGTATTACGATCATTTCACATTACATTGAACGTGAGTTTGATTGGGTTGTAAAATATTCTTTGGATCTCTAAAGATTATTCCATTTGCCCATATCTATTAGGGATAGTTTAAATTAATATCTGAAAGTGAAAAGTAATTTTTCTGATCACTTTGAATTTTCAGGTTTCGGACTAGCTAAATTTTACTTCAAAATTGGAACTATATCTAAATGATCTCAGAATAACTTGAAATTTTTAACATACTCTCTTACATATGTTTACATATGCAGGGTAAAATTTCAGAGCATATTGAGGAGTGAAAAGCTAGTTTCTGGAAAAATAGTGAAAAATCAAGTTTAATTTAATTAATCAAGTGAAAGGGCAGTTTTCATTGGTTCAAGGGTCTAATCATCATAAAAAATTGGGTTAGAAGTGCTAGAAACCAAATATTGAGCCATGAAAAATTTATTTAGGCTAAGATTAAATTAATTAAGTGATATTGGGCTTAGTAGGCCAAAGTGGTTAGATCTTAAGTGATTAGGCTTGGGTTGATCCACTTAAGGTACAAGAAGGGTAAATATAAGAAACTTCTAAAAAATTCACCCATCTTCTCCCTTGTTCCAGCCATCCCTCATAGCTTCTCCTCTCCTTTCATTTTCTTCATTTTTCCTTTAAGCCATTCTTTCTAATCTTTCACTCTAGCTAACTCTAAAGTTCTAATCCAATATAAATCCACCTCTAGAGCTCATGATCTAACATGTTGTGTGGAGGAAGTGAAATACATGATGAGAAAAAAGTTTAAGTTAAATTTCAAAGGAGAAACAAGCAAAGGAAGGGAGATGGAGATAGAGAGAAAGAGGAAGAAATGAGATGTAACATCCCAAATTTGCATCTATCATATACATTATAAGGTAGAGCATAAATAATTATCCTAGGATAAATTTTGATGAAAATAGAGTTAAATAAGATAGAGAAATGGGTAGGAGTGTATAGGTTAAATATGTTCGGACCAGGGAAATCCGACGATGAAGGACCAGGTGGAAAATTTAGCCTAATAATTATTTATGAAAGTAGATATTAAATAAAGTTCAATGGTACAATCGGAGCCAAAATCAAGTTTAGATTGACCTTTAAACGGGATAGAAAAGTTTTACTTGATACCGTAAAAAGAGTTGACTAAAAGTTTGATCGTACTTTGAAGTATTATAATAACCTTTAAAAAAATTATTTAGAATGTATAAATATGTTAGTAATAACCTTTATGACCTTCTAGAAGTGAAAAATAAGTGTTCTGATAATTTTGGAATTTTAGATATTGGACTGGCTGCACAGATAATCGAAGCTAGAAATATACTAAAATGATATTGGAATGAGTTTAAATTTTAGCCATATGTTTTTCGATGTACCATAACATACAGGGAAAAAGTTTAGGCCATTCTGACATGGGAAATGAAATTTCAGTATTCAGGGTGCAAAATCGAGATCAGGTTGGTTAAAGGGCCAATTTCAGGAATTTGGTCAAATGGGGAAATATGAGTCATTATTAGGAAGTAATAATCAGATCCAATCAATCTTAGAATAAAAAGATAGGTGTAAGTGGAGGATTGAGTGACATATGGCTTAATTTAAAGCCTTTAGATTCAATTATAAATGGATGAATCTTGGCCATTCATTTTACATATAAAAAGGGCACCTATAAATAGCTGGAAATATCTTAAAAACTCACCAAAAATCTAGCAACACCACCTCTCTCCTTAGCAAACCCAAACCCATCATCTTCCCTTCATTTCCACAATTTTCATGGAATCAAGCCTTCATTTCTTTAAATCTCCAGCCTAAATTTAATCCTTACAATCAAAATTTCATCCTCTGGATCCTAGAAAAGAGTTTTCATAAAAAGGAAGTCAACAATTTGAGATATAAGGTAAGAAAATTTAAGTAAAATTTTTGTGATTTTGTGGGATTTAGGTAGACTTAGGGGGAGAATTTTTATAAGTATATAGGGGATGATTAGAATAGCATTATGGTAGCTTTAATTTGCTTGGAATCATGATCTAAATTGATGAAATTTTCTCTTTTCATTTTAGCTAAAAGGGGAAAAGCAAGAGGAAGGGAAAAACAAGAAGGGAAAAGGAAAAGAAAAGGAATAATAGGAGTTTTTCAAGCTAAATTGAGGTTAGTGGATGCAGATTACATCTAATTTCACTAATTTTATTGAATTTATCCTAATTTTTATATCATGTAACCAGGATTAATTACATAAAGTGATTAAATAATTTAAATTACTATGATAAAATGCTAATTTGAGTACTTAGAAACTAAAATGAATGAAAGAATTAATTTAGAATTAAAATGGACTTGATGGCCGAATTGGTACCTTAGGGTTTCTTGAAATAATTTGACATATAATTGTACATTTAATAATATTTAGACAAATTTATGTATGAAAAATATAATGGTGATAATTAGAAGGAAAAATACGAGTTGAACTTAATTATCTATTAATTACATAATAGTAAAAGTGAATGGAACTAAGATTTTTTGTGGAGAAATTAATATATTATACCATGATATGATTTTAATGAATACAAAAATAGGTATGATGTGAAATTGACGAAAGGGAATTTTCGGAAATGAGAATTAACTAAATGGCCGAATGATACATAATTGAGGGATGGCATGGTTTAACCATATTTTCTTGAAATAAATACATATGTGAAGAATTTTTGAATAATAATCCTAAGTGATTGCAATTGGTAGCATAATATGATTAATATCATTTAATGAGAATAAATAATAATATAAAAGTGTAATGAAATATAACAGTTTATTATAATGCCCTTAGTGTTTAGTGGGTGATCCAGCTCTAGGATAGTATGGCTAGCCATTGGGGCAGTTATCCTACGGTATTTGTGTAATTTGAATAAAAAGTGCACAGTAAAAATTGATTTGTATTGTTTAGCCAGCTCAAAATATAAAATTATTGGAGATGGTCTCATACCCTAGTTGTATGCTCATGCCAGTATTAGTATGTGCATCCATTTATCCGGTTCGTGATTTTTCATTTGTGTCAACTAGGGACAAATGGTAATTTTTACATGTAAACTGAGATAAAAGAGTAATTACGATAAATTTAATATCATAAGTGTGAATAAATAATAAATAAAGTGAAAAATGAGATTAATAAATTAAATAAGGGTAAAATATTAATTACGCTATAATTTGAGGGCAAAATGGTAATTTGAGGTCTAAAAGGTGATAAATGAGGTTAAAATAGTTAATTGGAATAAAAAGGATAAAAACGTAAATAAAATAAAATTTAAGGACTAATATGTAATTTGCCATCTTAGAAAAGAATTTTGAGGGACTAAAATGAAATTTGTGTGCATATGAATTATTTTAAAGGTAAAAAGGAGTCAAATAGGTCAAAATTAAGGTTAGTTGGTCAAAATTGAGAAAAAGTCAACTTTAGGGACTTAATTAAAAATTTTCACAAACTTTGATAAATAAATGAAATTAAATGTAGAAAATGGCTAATAAGGTTATTAAGAGTAAATTATAGTATAAAAAGAATAAATTTTGAATTAATTTGCTAAATAAAATTTTGAATGACAATTTGGTAATTTTTGCTTAAATTAAGAAATAAGGTAGATTGCGAAGTCCGTAATATATTATTACCATTTCCAACACTATTAATTTACTATTCAATTAAATGAAATTTCGATAGCATGACAACTTAAAATTCATGCTACCCAAATCTGCAAAAGTTCAAATTTACACTCCCAATATAATTCCTCCAACTCTAGAACTCCAATCAACAATACAACACTTCTATAATTTCATCTCAACACAATCAACAACCAATCAAGCACAGTTCATATAAAACTAATTCATGCAACTTTCTGAATCCATATAATGTTTAGATTACATGCCCATTTACAATAAATTTTCATAATCTATCACATGGTTAATACCTCTATTTACATAACAAAAACCAAAAAGACTTTCTCTCATGTTCATGCCACATTTTGTTCTCCCTGTGTTGGTGTCGTTATACCTACCCCTGCGCACAATCACAATAAACTACACGCTAAGCAACATAGCTGCTTAATGTTGGATGTATTTACATAAAATTTCACTCATTTGTTTTATTTATTTAAAGTAGTTAAAATTTTTATTAATGCAATTACATTTTTATGAATGATTAAATTCTACATTTATTCCCTTTACATTGAAATTTTCTATTAATAATCTCAAAAATTATTTTTCTTGTTTAATTTCAGTAATTTCCCAATTTGAATGAAAAATTACAATTAAACCCTTAAAGTTTGACTTTTACTAATTTTGACCAATTTAACCTCAATTTTAACCCATTTGACTTCCTTTGATTTTTATTTTAATTTAATTGCCTAAATGACATTTTAGTCCTTAAAAATTTTCTTTGGGATGGCAAATTACAGTTTGGTCCCTAACTTTATTTTAATTATCATTTTACCCTTTTTGGTCAAATTGACTATTTTATCCCTTTTAATTATATCATCAATATTAAATGACCATTTTACCATTGGTTAATTGCACAATCATGTTTTTGCCCTTTTTGTTCATTTACCTCTTATTTTTATTCTTATTTCATTTCTATTCACCTTTATACTACCATAATTACCTTTTTTACTCAGTTCACATAAAATTTTACGATTTTGCCCCTAGTTGACAACAGTGAAAAACCATGAACTGGATAAGCGAAATAGTAAATCTAGTACACTGAAGGGACCTTACCGCTAGGGTACTATACCATTCTCTAGTACAGTCATAATAATAAGCTAGCTAAATAATACTTTTAGTGCAGTAACAATCAAAATACAGTAATATCGCGGGGTAAGTGCCCCTATGGCTAGCCATACTATCCTAAAGTCCTGGGTCACCCACTAAATACTAAGAGCAGTATAATTTTCACTACATCATTACATTTTTACACTATTAATTATTCCTATCACACTATATTAATTACACTAAACCATACATCGTTCTCATATAAGCTTATTATTCAATAATTCTTCACATATATGTATTTATTACTATAATGTGTAATTAATCATACCATTTACTAATTATATACCATTCGGCCATAAGAAAAATATTCACTTCTAAATTCTTGCTTCTTCAAATTTATGCCTTACATGCTTTTATACTCATTTCATGACATAACATAATGTATTACATCAAATTCACATGAAAAATCTTTAAGTTACCATACTTTCCATCATTATGTAACTATTACATATTTAACATAAAATGTTGATATTTCAACTTAATCAACATAATTTAATTCCCCACACATTAATTTAACTATTTATTGCTAATTACCTAATTTAAGGCCAATATTCACTAAGGTACCCTATTCGGCCACCTTGATTCCTCTCTCTTTCAAATTATTTTCTTTCCTCATTTAAGTTATTAATGGTTCAATTTAACATTATATCATGTCATATTAAGTTAATTCACCATCTCATGCAATTTAGCATAGTTACATAATAGAAAAATTAGGAAAATTCAACTAAAATTAGTGAAATTTAATGTAATACATATCCACTAACCTCAATTGGGCTTGAAATACACCTACTTTTCCTTTCCCTTTCCTTCCTTGATCCTTTCTTCTTCTTGTTTCCCCTCTTTTGGCTGAATTTAAGAGAGAGAAAATCATGAAGTTAGGTTATGATTTTGAGCAAATTAAAGCTACTACTATTATTTTCTAGTCTTTTCCTACATGCTCATATAATTTTTCCTTCAAATTCCACCTAAAACTCATGAAACTATAAAATTACACCAAATTATTCTTACCTTAAATCATCAAATTCTTGACTTTCCTTTGATGGAAATCCTTTTCTAAGTTAAAGAGGATGAAATTTTGAGTATTAGGTTGAAATTTCAGCTTAAGATTTAGAGAAAGGAAGCTTGGATGAATTAAAAATGGAGGAGAGGTGAGGAAGAGCTAGATTCAGGTTTGAGGGGAGAAGAGGGAACAAAAGATAGAAGCTGAAGGTAATTTCCAGAATTTACACCCCTTTTATATTTGTCTTTCAATGGTTAAAAAGAGTGACCAAGATTCAATCTTTTACTATTGAATCTAATGGCATAAAATTAAGTCACATGTCACTAGATTACCCACTTGCACACATCCTACCATTATAAGCTTTCTTGTACGTGATCATAACTTCATTTTATTGATCTCTATATTCCCATGTGACAAAATTTTTGAATTTGTCAGAATGCCCTGAACTTTTGCCCTGGGTGTTCTAATATATTCAATAATATATGGTAAAAATTTTATCTTATTCTGATATCGTTTCAATATATTTTTAGCTTTGGTCGTCTATGCTGTTGGTCCGAAACCTGAAATTTCAAAACTTTCGAAATTGTTATTTTTTAGTTTCTTGGATGTCTTTATATTGTTTATAATATGTATGTAAAATATGAGGTCCATTAGAGATCTTTAGGATCCCCAAATGAGTGGTCAAAGCTGTGGTCAAACTTACATTGACCCGTGAAATTTTTCTTCATTTATTATTTTGAAGGTCTATTTGACCTCAATTTTTTCTCAAATTGTACCACCATACTCTATTTAACATGCACTTTCATAATCTACCTGTAGCGCCCCAAATTTGCATTTGACATATATAACATGTTGTAGAGCATGACTAGTTGCTTTGAGTCCAATTTCATAGTCATTGGGGTTACGTTAAATAAGATAGAAAATTAGAAAGAATGCATTGGTGTACATGCTCGAGCCAAAAAATCTAGGGATGGGGGATTCGACGGATAGTATGAGATTAATATAAAATATGAAAGTACGTGTCAAATAGAGTCTAACGGTATAATTTGAGTGAAAATTAAGGTCAACTAGACCTCCAAAAGGGTAAAAGAAGAAAAATTTCACGAGTCGACCTAAGGTTTGATCATAACTTTGACTGTACAATTGGGAACCCTAATGACCTATAATGGAATTCAAATTTCAAATATATATTTTAAATAGTACAAGTGCACATAGGGAATCGAAAAATAGTGATTCTGATAATTCTATAGTTTTGGGTTTCGGACTGGCCTCACAGGCTGCCAAAGTCAAAAGTATATCAAAATGATATTGGAATAGGCTGAAATATTTACCATACTTTCTTGGATTTACCATGACACTCAGAGTAAAATTTTAGGTCATTCTGACTTTGGGATCAAAAGTTTAATTTTTGAGGTGAAAAACTGAGATCGGGTCAAAAGAGAGGTCAAATCAGAGAATCTGGCCACATAGGGACATGGAAGTCATTTTTAGGAAGTTAGAATTATGTGTGTGCAACCCCATAGCAATTAGAGGTGTGGAAGTGCCTAAAGTTATGACAAGTGGCTTAATTTTAAGCCATTGGATTCCATAGTTCCTTGATGAATCTTGGCCGGCCACTTGGTGTAATTAAGGGTATCCTAGAGAGGTCTGGAACCTCCAAAAATCAGACCTAAAATTGATCATTTCCCCCTCCTTCTCTCCTCCAATTTGAAACCTATCTTAAAAGAGTTCTCCACCATTTTCTTCTCCCTCCTTCCAAATTACAGCAAATCATAAACTAATTTTTCATCTAGAGACACTTAAGGAGTCTCTATTCATCTTAGAATCAGTGATAGAGAAAAAGAAAGTGAGGAAAATAAGTTATTGAGGAGAGAGAAAAATAACCAACTTAGGTAAAATTATGATTTTTAGCTAGTTTTAATTAGAAATGTTTACATAGGCATGTGGAATAACATGATTTAAGTTCATTAGCATCAAATATTTGCTAAGAATCAAAGCATAAATTCATGATTTATCCCTTGATAAATTTGACCACTGGTGAAATACAAGGGGAAAATCAAGCCAAGGAAGCCAAGGGGAAAGAGAAGGAAGTGTAGGTGATCTTAAGAATATTCAAGGTTATTGGATACTAATTTACACTTAATTTCATAATTTTTATTGAATTTTCCCTAAATTTTATATTATGTAACTAAGGGAAATTACATTAAATGGTGAAATAAATTGATGTGAACTAATAATATGATGAATTAACATGTTAGAGTCATAAATTAGGGATGAAAACTTTGAAAGAGAATCCTAACCTTAAGTGGTCGAATGGCTTTATATAGGTTTTCATAATGAAATCTTATAATTAATGCCCTAAATGATGTAAACTACATGATATGATGATGATAAAGCATATTAGAATGAAAAACAACATGTGAATGTCATGGTAAGTATGTGTACATAATGATAACACATGTGTAATTATAGAGTATACATGTATAATGATGATGTAGTGACATAAAAACATTAATAATAGGGTTAAAACCATGTATGGCATGTGAACTAAGGAAAATTAATATCATAAGCAGAAGAATATAAAGTGGTCGAATGGTAATCATGAGGAAAATGATGTATTTTTATGTGATACATGTAAAATGATATGTATGTATGTACATTATATCCCTAAGAATGGGATAAGACCATATAAGTGATGTGACATGACGTGAACTGCATAAAATAATACAAGATAAATGATATTGAGACTACATTATATTGCCCTTGGTATATAGTGAGGAATCTAGGAGCATTAGATATAATGGCTAGCCATAGGGATATATTTACTGCGGTTACACCATGCGTTTTATCATATTGTATATTATATAGCTTGCCGGTACATTTGATTATGGGGCGCAAGGTCACGGTACGTGATCTGGTCCCTATTTACATCAGGACGTAGGGTCATGGCAAATGATCTAGTCCCTATTTACATCATTGAAGTCCTCATTCCGATTATTTGGTTCGAGGATTTTCACTGATCATATTAGAGGCAAAACTGTAATTATGGAAATTCTGTGTAAATATGAAAATTTATGAGTAATTATGTAAATTTTGTGATTTATTGATGAAAAAGATGAAAAATGAAGTTAATTAGTTTAAAAAGGGTAAAAATATAATTACAAGATAAATTAAGGACTAAATGGTAATTTTGGTATTAAAAATATGATTTATGAGGTCGAAATAGGTAATGTGGTCAAAAAGAACAAAACTAAAATTATTGAAAAGTTTAGGAACTAAATTGAAATTTACCATTTAATGAAGAAAATTAGGGACTAAATTGAAACATTTACCATTTTGATGAATTAAAGTGAAAAGAATAGAAAAAGAAAGAGTTGGAGCTAAAAATGATAATTTTTAAGTAAAATATTAGGTATAAGTAATAAATGAAAGTTTTATAATTATTATATTATTAATTGAAATTTTGTATAAATAGTATTAACCACTAAGCAATAAATAGCTTAGCACGTAGTTGTTGTGACTTCAAGCAGGGACAGTTATCGCATGCAAGAGGATGGACAACTGAATGACATATACATATGTTAGGAACCTTTAATTTGTTTTGTAGGATTGAAGACTTTGGTTGTATATTATATATGATGTACATATATATTTTGGGTTGTAATATTAAGTAACAATAGTGTGCTTGTGAAAATTGAGATGTGGATATGTATGTGTATATATAATGTGGTTGTGATCGTGTGATGAAATTAGAAGTGTTTGTGTGATTGACAGAGTTATGGAGGAGGAGGTTGACATTATAGGGAGTATAAATTCAATTGCAGGTTTTTAGGAAGCTTGAAAAATAAGCCGTCATGCTGCCCAAATTGTCACTTAAGAAATAGAGAACTATCATTTAATTAATTAAACTAAACCAAATAATATAATGGTAATTAGTGAGTAGTTATTTGGCATTAAGCAGTAGGGTGTTACACTACCCTTAGATCACACTGCCGGTCGGATTCCCTATCTCGGGTTTTTCTAGTCAAGGTACATTTAACCTTTACACTCTTTCAATTTTCATTTCCTATTCAACTCCGATTACTCCTAAATCTGTCCTAGGATAATTATTTATGCTCTACATTATACCATACATGACAGATGCAAATTTGGGGGTGTTACAGTATTTAGGTGAAGTTTTATGTACGTGCATCCAACACTAAGCAATTAGATTGCATAGTGTGTAGTTTGTTTCAACTGCGAACAGGGACAAGGACGGTTCATTATTGGAAGAATTATGAAATGAAGAATGTGGCATGGCATATATTTTGGGAGCCAAATTAGAAATATTTTGTATTACTTGTATTAGAGACTAGTTGTGTAATTACAATGTTGGCATGTATATTAAATGACATTATAACGTAGTGGAATGAAAATTTTATATAAATGAATGTGATTGTGTGATTGAAATGGTATGTGTGAGATTGACATTTTAGAAGTGCTTTGTAATTGATTGGAGTATTTGAGGTGGAGGACAAATTTATTGGGAGTGTATTTTGAACTATTTCAGGTTTGTGTAGCATGAATATCCAGCCATCATGCTACCTGATTTTTTTTAAAAGTAATAATAATAATAGTAATATAATAATAATAATAATAATAATAATAATAATAATAAAATAATAATAGAAATAAAATATTAGGATAATTTAGTGAGTGAAGGGCGTCACATTTAATGGTATCAAAGCCCTGGTTTTGGCGGTTCTAAGATTGGATTGGGTATGAGATAAAGACTAGGGGGAATGAATAAGCATATGATATATGTACATGCCACATTGTTGTGAAATAAATTCTGGAATTTAAATCTTACTTATCCCTTGTGTATTTCAACAAATATAGCATCCAGATCTAGACAAGTGGCTAAATTGTTGAGTGATGCTGAGAGTGAGGCTTCAGCTAACCTAAAAGTTCAAAAGTCGATACCGAGTGCGAGATCTCAGTAGCCTGCTCAGCACACTCCTACACCAGTGCCTCAGACACCTTTGTCTCTTACACCAGTAGATTTCATGCAAATGATGGCAGAGTTCTTTCAAAGATTTCAGCCTTAGCCACAGCCACCATCTCAATCATCTAAAAGATCTATTCTAGAACAGTTAAGAAGGTTGGGGGCAGATGATTTTTATAGCCAAGAGTAGATTATAGTGACAGAAGTTGAAGAATTGCTTAATAAAATTGAAAGACTATTTGAGATTACCCACAGTTCACCAGAGAAAAAGTTAGAGGGAGCAGTGGCTTTGTTTCAGGGTCCGGCTTATGTGTGGTAAGATACAGTCAGACGTCACATCTCATCCGAGCATATATCCTAGGATTATTTTTATCAACAATTCAAGGATAAATATGTGGGTAGAGAATATTTGAGAGCTATGGAGGAGACTTTCTGGTGACTGCATCAGGGTACCAAATTAGTGTAAGAATATGATAGAGAGTTTGAAAGACTCAGTTTTTACATGAAAGGTTATCACTTTCCACCATAGAAGATGTGCCAGTTATTTGAGAGGGTACTTCATAATGATCAAAGGAAAGTATTAGCAGTTCGAGAGTACACTAACAAGAAAGAGTTAGTTGATGCAGCTATCAAAATGGAAGTTATTCAATAGGAAGAAGTGAATAGACGGGCCTAATTTTAGAAGAGAAGGAGACCAGCTTCAGCAACAGGTAATGGGTCTAGTAAAAGAGCCAGGGGTTCTATTACAGCTTCTCCACAAGACCCCATAGCTATACTAATAGCGAGCCAGCGAAATGTAGCTTGAGCAGCTCCATCTATGGCATAAATGGGTAATGCACCCGGTGTAACACCCTAACACCTAATAAGGTACCGTTCTCTACTGCTTACATCATCATATAGTTAGTTAAAATTCTTGATTGATAGGTCAATGTGATTATTTGTATGCAACAAAATTTGGACAACATGACGACTTATTTTTCATGCTTCCTAAAAACTTGCAAATTGAAATTACACTCCCTAAATTCAACTCCTCCTCCATAACTCCATCAATCACTCAAGCACTTATAAATTTTCATCACACACACACACACACACACACATATATATATATATATACATACATACATACATACATACATACATACATACATACATACATACATACATACTTACATACATACATACATACATACATACATACATACATACATACATACATACATACATACATACATACATACATACATACATATATATCCTATTACATGCTCATAGTACAATTGTATCAATTATGTTTACAATCGACAAATACAAATTTACAACAAGATTTAGTGTCTATTACAACAAAATGGAACTAAGTCTCCAAGTCACATGTACATGCCAGTCTGTCTTCAGATTCTTTTCCTGTAGTACCTATTCCTGCACGAAGTCACGACAACTATGCGCTAAGTAACATTGTTGCTTAGTATTGGATACTACTACACAAAATTTCAATTAAAAGTACAACAACTACAAAGTTTCCATTTAGTACCTAAACTTTATATTTTACTTAAAAGTTATCCTTATTAACTTAAATTTTCTTCTTTTTTACTTTTCTTTCACCTTTATTCATCATAAATGTAAAAATTACCATTTAATCCTTAAGTTTCTTTATAGGGTGGCAAATTTAAATTTAGTTCTCAAACTTTTCAAAAATTATGATTTTACCCTTTTTGGTTATATTGCCCATTTTAACTTTATTAATCATATTTTTGATGCCAAATTACAGTTTAATCCTTAATTTCTCATGTAATTATATTTTTACCTTTTTAAAATTAATTGACCTCATTATTCATCAATAAATCACATAATTTACAAGTTTACTCATAAAATTTCATTTTGCACATAATTTTTCATAATTAAGATTTTATCCCTAGTATGACCAGTGAAAATATCGAACCAAATAAGCGGGATGAGGACTCTAATAATATAAATAGGGACCATATCACTTGACGTGACCCTACGCCCCAGTATTTAATATGCCGGCAAGCTAGAAAATGTACAATATGATCAATCTCATGGTGTGACCGCGGTAAATGTGTCCTTATGGCTAGCCATTATATCTAGTGCTCTCAGAATAACTACTAAACACTAAGGGCAATATATTATAAACTAAATGTCATTTATTATGTAATATTTTATGTTGTTCGCATCATGTCACATTCCTAAGTGTATAATTTACATACATACATCAAGTAAACATGTCATTACACATGTACCACATAAAAACACATAGTTTTCCATATGAATATTTGGCCACCTTGAGTTCTCATGCTTATGGTATTAATTTCTCTTAATTCACATGTCACATATGATTTTATCATCAATATTAGTGATCTTATGTAGTTATACAATCATTACACTTGTATATCACATAGTTACACATGTGACATCATAATGTACACATACTCATCATCATGTTCACATGTTGTTTTTCATTCTAACATGTTTATTCATCATTACATTATGTAAATCATATCATTTAAGTCATTCATTAAGGTATTACACCATAAAAAGACATATTATACCATTCGGCTACTAAGGTTCCATATTCCTTCTCTTGGATTTCTTCCTCAATTCATGTTTCTAATATGTTAATTCATCATTTTAACATATTATATCAATTTATTTCATCATTTGACATGATTTTCCTTAGTTACATAATGTAAAGTTTAATGAAATTTCAATGAAAATTTTGAAATTAAGTGTAGAAAGGTATCCACTAACCTTGAATGGCCTAGAAATCACCTAGACTTCATTTTTTTTCCTTTTTCTTCCTTAGATTGATTTCCTCCTTGAATTTTACCTAATGTCCGAAACGAAGGATGGAAATTTCATGAATTTAAGCTTTAATTCTCAACATATAATTGATGCTAATGAGTTCTAATCATGCTATTCTACATGCCTATATAAAAAATTATAATTAAATCTAACTAAAAATCATGATTTTACCTAATTAGGTCACTTTTCACTCTTCTCAAAAACTTGCTTTCTCCATTTTTTTTACTCCATACTTGATTCCAAGATGAAAAGGGAGCCTTTTTATGTATCTAGGTGAAAAATTAGCTAGAGATTTTGATGGGATTTAAGAAAGGAAGGAAGAAAAATGGGTGAAAACCTTTCTTTATAGGGTTTCAAATTTGGGAGAGAAAGAGAGAGGAAATGGAAGATTTTGGCTAAGATCTCTAAGGTTTCTAGACTTCTCTAGGGTACCTTTAAATAGCCCAAATGTTTTACAAAGATTCACTTAGGAACTATTGAATCCAATGGCTTTAAATTAAGCCACTTGTCACCAATCTAGGTACTTTCACATCTCTAATTGCTCTAGGATTGCACACACCTAATTTTAAATGTCCCCATGTAGCCAAATGCTTGGATTTGGCCCTTCATTTGACCCAGTTTTGATTTTTCACCTTAAAAATTGAACTTTTGATCACGAAATTAGAAAGATTTGAAATTTTTCCCCAAGTGTCATGTTATATTCAAGAATGTATGGCTAAAATTTCAGCCCATTCTGACATTGTTTCAATATATTTTTAGCTTCAGCGGCCTGTGTAGCCAGTCCAAAACCCTAAAATCATAGAATTATTAGAATTACTATTTTTCAGTTCCTTGGGTGCACTTACACTATTTAAAACATATGTGTGAAATTTTAAGACCATTGGAGGTCATTAGGGTTCTCAAATGCACAGTCAGAGTTATGTTCAAACCTATGTAACCCATGAAATTTTTCTTCGTTTGCCTTTTTTAGAGGCCTATTTGATCTCAATTTAACCTTAAATCATACCATCAGACTCCATTTAACATGCACTTTCATTTGGACATTAAACTCACACTATCCATTGGGTTACCCATCCTCGGGTTTCCTGGCTCGACACGTTTACCCATGCACTCTTCCTAAATTTTATATTCTATTCAACCTCGATGACTCCAAAACTTGACCCAAGATAATTAGTCATGCTCTACAACATGTCATGTATGCTAAATGCAAATTTGGGGGTGTTACAGTACTCCCTCTCAAAATAAAAATTTTATCCTCGAAATTTACCTGAAGTAAACAGTTGTGGATATTGCCGTCTCATGGTATCCTCCGATTTTCAGGTGGCTTCTTCTGCATTATGCTGGGTACATATCACTTTGACAAGTGGAATGCATTTGGTCCTGAGTTGTTTGACTTTTTTGGCTAGGATTCTTACCGATTCTTCATCATAGGATAGATTAGTCCGCAATTGTGCTTCAGTTGGTGTGATGACTTAGAAAGGATCCGACCAGTATCTCCTTAACATGGACACATGAAATACATCATGGATTCTTTCCAATTCTGAAGGTAATTTAAGCTTGTAAGCAATAGGTCCAACTCGCTGTAATACTTCATAAGGGCCAATGAACCTGGGACTCAACTTGCCTTTCTTTCCAAACCTCAGAAATTTTCTCCATGGAGACACTTTTAGAAAAAAATTGTCACCTACGTTGAATTCTATGTCTTTTCTTTTCAAATATGCATAGGATTTCTATCTATCTGTTGATGTTTTTAGATTGTCTTTGATTAGATTCGCTTTTTTCTCAGTCTCTTGGATTAAATCTGGACCCATTAGTTTACTTTCGCTCAACTCTGTCCAGCACATCGGAGTTTTGCATCTTCTCCCATATAATGCTTCATATGATGCCATGTGGATGTTGGACTAGTAACTATTGTTGTAGGCGAATTCGGCCAAAGAAAGGTATTTCTCCTAGTTACTCCCAAACTCCAAGATGCAACATCGCAGCATGTCTTTCAAAACTTGTATTACTCGCTCGGACTGTCCATTTGTCTGGAGGTGGAATGCTGTGCTGTAATCCAAGTGAGTTCATAATGCTTCCTGCAACTTCTGCCAAAATTTGAAAGTGAATCGAGGATCCCTATCTGAAATGATGGAAATGGGAACACCATGTAGCCAAACAATCTCATTGATATAGATTTTTGCCAGTTTGCTCAAAGGAAAATTAACTCTCACTGGTATGAAATGAGCGAACTTTGTGAATCTGTCCACAATGATCCAAATGAAGTCATGTTGTTTCCTAGTCAAAGGTAGTCCTACTACAAAATCTATAGTTGCTCGCTCACACTTTCATTCTGGTATAGTAATAGGGTGTAGTAGCCCGGAGGGGACTTGATGCTTGGCTTTCACCTGCTGACAAATTAGACATCAGGTGACAAACTCAACTATATCTCTTTTCATCCCTAGCCACCAATAAACTGCCTTTAAATCTTCATACATCTTGTTGCTCCTTGGGTGAATGGTGTATTTACCGTGATGAGCTTCGATCAATAGTTTCTACTTTAATTCGACATCATCTGGTACACAAAACCTGCCTTTATAATATAAGCACTCATCAAGATCAAGGAAGAAATCATTGTTCTCACCAGCTTGAATTTGGGAAATAATACGAGCTAACCGATCATCTTGCCGCCGAGTGACTCTTACTTGTTGTTGTTGACTAGGCCTTGCTTGAATTTTTGCCACTAATTCTCCATCTTGATATGTGTTCAATTTAACATTCATGGAAAGCAGATAAATATTTTCTACTAAAGGCATCGGCAATTATATTTTCTTTGCCAAAATGGTAATCGATTAAGCAATCGTAGTCTTTGATGAGTTCTAGCCACCTCTTCTATTTTAAGTTGAGTTCCTTTCGAGTTGGCAAGTACTTCAGACTCTTGTGATCAGTGTAAATGTAATATTTTTCACCATACAAATAATGTCTCCAGATTTTTAAAGCAAAGACAATTGCTGCCAGTTCCAAGTCATGGGTAGGATAATTTCTTTCGTGAGGCTTAAGCTGTCGAGGAGCATAGGACATAACTTTGCCTTCTTGCATTAGGACACATCCTAGCCCATTCCTAGAAGCATCACTGTAAATCACAAAAGATTTACCTATAATAGGCTGGGTAAGGATAGGATCTTCAGTCAATATGGCTTTTAATCTTTCAAAACTCTCCTAGCATCTGTCTATCCACATAAACCCAAAATTCCTTTGTAGAAACTTGATGAGTGGGAAAGCAATCATGGAGAACCCTTTTACAAATCGTTTATAATAGCCAGCTAGTCCAAGGAAGCTTCTGACTTCGGCTACATTCCTGGGTGGCTTCCATTCTAAAATGGCTTCAATCTTCTTTGGATCCACTTTGATTTCCTCTGCCATTATCACATGGCCTAAAAATGAGACTTCCTTAAGCCAAAAGTCACATTTACTAAACTTTGCATATAATTATTTGTCCCTCAGAATTTGTAGTACAATCCGCAAATGCTTATCATATTCTTCAGGGATTTTGGAGTAAATCAAATACCACCACGAATTGATCTAAATACGGATGAAAAATTTGGTTCATCAGGTCCATGAAAGCTATTGGTGCATTGGTAAGTCCGAATAGCATGACCAAAAATTCATAGTTGTCATACCGTGTACGAAAAGTCATCTTTGGTACATCTACTTCTTTAACCCGAAGCTAGTAGTAACCTGATTTTAAGTCAATTTTGGAGAACATACTCACCCCTATCAATTGATCAAATAAATCATAAATCCTGGAAAAGAGATATTTGTGCTTAATTGTCACCTTGTTCAGCTGCCAATAGTCAATGCAAAGTTGCAATGAACCATCCTTCTTCTTCATAAATAAAACTAGAGCTCCCCATGGTGGTACGCTGGGACGAATGAATCTTTTGTCCAACAACTCGTGTAACTGTATTTTTAGCTCTTTCAGCTCTGCTGGTGCCATACAGTATGGAGTTTTAAAAATTAGGGCTATACAGGGTATCACATCTATAAAGAACACCTCTTTCTCTAGCAGCAACCTTGGTAACTCATCGAGAAAAACAACGGGAAAGTCACAAAAAGTTGAGGCATCACTGACTTTAAGCTTGTCATCCTTTGCTTCCGTTACATAAGCCAAATAAGCTTCAAATCCCGTCCTGATGCTCCTATATGCTGCTAAAGCTGGGATGATGTTTGACAAAAAGATGGATCTCTCACCTACAACAGTGATTTCCTGTCCATCTGGGTTATGCAAAGTGACTATTTTCAATGACACTTGACATCTACTTGGTGTTTGTACAACCAGTCCATCCCCAATATGATATCAGACTCATAAAAGGGTAACTCAATCAAGTTTGCAGGAAAAAGGATTTGTTGTATCTAGATAAGGCAATTTGTGTATATTTTGTTTACCACTACATTGTGTTCTAAAGGGTTGCTCACTAAGATGTCATGATTTAACTATGAACTAATCAAACCCTTCCCATGTGCAATTTTTGTGCCAAGTTATGAATGTGTGGATCCAGGGTCAATTAAAGCATAAACGGGTGTATCAAGTAAGTAAAACTAACCCACTATGACATCTAAGGCATCATGATCCTCCCTAGCCCTAACTGTATATGTATGTATAGATGGTCATCCTTCTCCTAATGGTGGTCTTTATGCATTCCCTCTAGTTGGTGCAGCTCCTGATGGTCCACCTTTACCCCATCCTCTAGTTGTTGTAGTGGGGGACTTATCTGATGTAACAGCTAGTGGGCTATGACAATCTTTCTATAAGTCCTCATGGGACCCACACCTCAGGCATGCTCCTGTCAATCTCCAACACTTGCCTGGATGGCATCTCCTACAATGCTCACAAATGGGGTTAGTGTATCTAGTGAAACCCCGAGAATTACTGGCAATAGAAGTGGCGGGTGAAGGAGCCCGAATTGTGGACTTCTGACTCTGTATAAGAGATGTTGTAGGAATATGTGGAGTGGTAGTAGAACCCCTCTATTTCTTGCTGGGGTCACTAAGGGAATCTGCTACAGATGGTTTTCTTCTCTACTTGAATCAGGCCCGGCGATTAGCTTCCTCAGCATCAATGGTCTCAACTCGTATAGCTGCATGCACTAATTCTATCTGGTCTATATACTCTCGATTTGCCAATGCTTTTCTAATATCGTTATGGAGACCTTGTTCAAATAACTAACATAGATTCTCTGGAGGAATGTGATAATTTTCCATGTATGCACTCAGTCTCTCAAATTCTCTATCATATTCTTGCACCGTCCGATTGCCCTGTTTCAATCTCCAAAAGGCATTTTCCATGGCCCGGCGATGTTCTCTCCCTACATATTTCTCATTAAATAGCTGTAAGAAGAATGACCAAGTCACTCTGTCTACCGATGTATATCTCTTCACAGTGTTCCACCAAATGTAAGCTGGGCTCTAGAGCAGTGCAACAACACCTCACAATTTCTCTTCAGGTGGGCTATTCGTGATCTCAAATAATCTTTTGATTTTATCTAGCCACTCTTCTGCTTCTGTGGCTGTTATCGGATCTCTACCATGAAAGTCTTTAGCCCCCAACCTTTCTAATTGTTCTAGAATAGGCGCTCTGGCCGGCTGTGGTGGTAGTTGTGGCTGAGGTTTTGGTGGAGCTGGGGCTTGCATTCTTTGAAACACTAAATCTGCAATCACCTGCATAAAATCGGGCGGTGCTGCTGGGGAAGGTGCCTATGGTGCAGGTGGTGGTGTCTGATGACTAAGTGGTGTTGCAGCTACTACTGGACTAGCTGAAGCCTCGCTCTCAACCCTATCAATCGGCTAGGCCTCCCGTCGGGAGCGAAAAGCCATCTTATCACTGAAATATACAAAGGACAGGCAAGAATTAATTTCACAATTCCATTATCCTTAATTGGCATGTACATGTAACAACCCATTCACTACTTTACATTTGCCTCATTACTCCTATCTTAAGATCGACTTAACCGGGCTCTGATACCATAAATTGTAACACCCTAACACCTAATGAGGTATTGTTCTCTACTGCTTATGTCATCATATAGTTAGTTGAAATTCTTGATTGATTGGTCGATGTGATTATTTGTATGCAACAAAATGACATTTATTTAAGGGTGAATTCCTATTCTTTTGGTCAAATTTTGGACAGCATGACAACTTATATTTTATGCTTCCCAAAAACCTGTAAGTTGAAATTACACTCCCTAAATTCAACTCCTCCTCCATAACTCTATCAATCACTCAAGCACTTCTAAATTTTCATCACAAAATCATCACATTCACATCACACACACACACACACACATATATATATATATACCCATAATACAGTTGTATCAATTACGTTTACAATGCCTATAGTCATATTCACATCACACACACACACACACACACACACACATATATATCCTATTACATCCCTATAGTCATATTGCCTATTTTAACTTTATTAATCATATTTTTTATGCCAAATTATAATTTAGTCCTTAATTTCTCTCGTAATTATATTTTTACCCTTTTAAATTAATTGACCTCATTCTTCATCTTTTTCATCAATAAATCACATAATTTACACGTTTACTCATAAAACTTCATTTTGGCACATAATTTTTTATAATTATGATTTTACCCCTAGTATGCCAGTGGAAAACCTCGAACCAGATACCCAGAATGAGGACTCCAATAAGGTAAATAGGGACCAGATCACTTGACGTGACCCTACACCCCAGTATTTAATGTGTCGGCAAGCTAGAAAATGTACAATATGATAAATCTCATGGTGTGACCGTGGTAAATGTGTTCCTATGGCTAGCCATTATATCTAGTGCTCCTGGATTACCCACTAAATACTAAGGGCAATGTATTATAAACTCAATGTCATTTATTATGTAATATTTTATGTTGTTCACATTATGTCACATCATCATATGATCATGTCACATTTTTAAGTGTATAATTTACATACATACATCATGTACACATGTCATTACATATATACCACATAAAAACACATAGTTTTCCATATGAATACTATTCGGCCACCTTGAGTTCTCATGCTTATGGTATTAATTTCTCTTAATTCACATGTCACACATGATTTTATCATCACTATTAGTGATCTTATGTAGTTATACCATCATTTCACATGTATACCACATAGTTGCACACGTCACATCATTATGTACACATACTCATCATCATGTTCACATGTTGTTTTTCATTCTAACACGTTTCTTCATCATAATATTATGTAAATCATATCATTTAAGTCATTTATTAAAGAATTACACCATAAAAAGACATATTATACCATTCAGCCACTAAGGTTCCATATTCCTTCTCATGGTTTTCTTCCTCAATTCATGTTTCTAACATGCTAATTCATCATTTTAACATATTATATCAATTTATTTCATCATTTAACATGATTTTCCTTAGTTACATAATGTAAAGTTTAATGAAATTTCAATGAAAATTTTAAAATTAAGTGTAGAAAGGTATCTACTAACCTTGAATGACCTAGAATTCCTTCTCTTTCCCTTTTCATTCCTTGGATTGATTTCCTCCTTGAATTTTACCTAATGGCCGAATTGAAGGATGGAAAATTCATGAATTTAAGCTTTAATTCTCATTATATAATTGATGCTAATGAGTTCTAATCATGCTATTATACATGCCTATATGAAAGATTATAATTAAATCTAACTAAAAACCATGATTTTACCTAATTAGGTCACTTTTCACTCTTCCTAAAAACTTATTTTTGCTCCAGCCTTGATTCCAATATGAAGAGGGAGTCTTTTTATGTATCTAGGTGAAAAATCAGGTGGAGATTTGATGGGAATTGAGAAAGCAATGAAGAAAAAATGGTGGAAACCTTTCTTTATGGGGTTTCAAATTTGGGAGAGAAAGAGAGAGGACATGGACAATTTTGGCTAAGATCTCTAAGGTTTTTAGACTTCTCTAAGGTACCCTTAAAAACCCCAAATGGTTGGCCAAGATTCACTTAGGAACTATTGAATCAATGGCTTTAAATTAAGCCACTTGTAACCAATTTAGGTACTTCCACATCTCTAATTGCTCTAGGATTGCAAACACATAATTTTAACTTCCTTAAAATGACTCTTATATCCTCATGTGGCCAAATTATTGGATTTGACCCCTCATTTGACCCAATCTCGTGTTTTCACCTTAAAAATTTAACTTTTGATCCTGAAGTCATAATGACCTGAAAATTTTCCTTGAGTGTTATGGTAAATTCAAGAATGTTTGGTTAAAATTTCATACCATTCCCACATCATTTTAATATACTTTTAGTTTCAATAGCTTGTGCAGCCAGTTCGAAACCTAAAATCACATAATTGTCAAAATTACTATTTTTAAGTTCCCTGGGTGCACTTACACTATTTAAAACATATGTGTGAAATTTAAAGTCCATTGGAGGTCATTAGAGTTCTCAAATACGCAATCAAAGTTATGGTCAAATCTAAGCCAATATATGAAATTTTTCTTAGTTTACCCTTTTGGAGGCCTATTTGATCTCAATTTCACCTCAAATCATACCATCAGACTCTATTTGACATGAAATTTCATATTTTACATTAAACTCATATTACCCATCGGGTCACCCATCCCCTAATTTCCTAGCTCGCACGTTTACCCATGCACTCTTCCTAAATTTTCTATTGTATTCAACCCAATGACTTCAAAACTTGACCCAAGGTAATTAGTCATGATTTACAACATGTCATGCATGTCAAATGTGAATTTGGGGGTGTTACACACGGGTTTAGAGTTTTGATAGCTATGAGATACAAGTTTGTAAACACTGCGGACGACGACAGGCTACTCTTTCAGCCCGAGGTAGAGGAGAACCCAATGGAGCTACATCTACATGAGGTAGTGCTCCAGCTCCGGTAGCTACAGATAGACCTTTAGTTTCCAGGGATTATGCTGTCAGAGCCCGGGAGGATCAGGATGCACTTGATGTGATTATAGGTAAATTTTATCTGTTTGATGATGCTATTTGTGCACTGATAGATCCCAGGTATAGACATTCTTATTTGAGCACTAGAGTCAAATAGGGGAAAGGGTTAGAAAAAGCATAGTTAGATCATGATATCTTGGTGAGCAACCTATTAGGTCACAGTGTGGTTGTAAACAAGATATATAGGGATTGCCCCATCCAGATACAGCGGGTCACCTTCCCTGCAAATCTTATTGCACTTTCATTCCATGAATTTGATGTCATCTTGGGAATGGATTGGCTCTATAAGCACCAGGTGATAGTTGACTGTCACTTAAAAAGAATCATCTTAAAGACCCCAAAAAATGAAGAAATCACAGTGGTAAGGGAACGATCTGATTTTCTTGCTAATGTTGTTATCTCGGCTACCTCATCACATAGGTGTGTGAGAAAAGGGTGTGCAGCTTATTTGGCTTATGTTACTGAAGCTGAAGCTGAAAAGCTAAAAGTTAGTGATGTGCCTATAGTTAGGGACTTTCCTGATATTTTTCATGAGGAGTTACCAGGATTACCTCCAAAAAGGGAAATTGAATTTACAATTGATATGTTACCAGGTACAACATCGATTACGATGGCTCCTTATCATATGGCACCATCAAAATTAAAAAAAAATAAAGATCTAGTTGTAGGAATTATTAGAAAAAGGTTTCATCCGATTGAATGTTTCTTCCTAGGGAGCTCCAGTATTGTTTGTGAAGAAGAAAGATAGATCCCTCAAGTTGTGCATTGATTATAAGCAACTGAACAAAGTCACCATCAAAAATAAATATCCATTGCCCAGGATCAATGACTTATTTGATCAATTAAAGGGTGTTAGTACATTTTCAAAAATTAACATTAGATCAGGTTACTACCAACTTAGGGTAAACGAAGGGGACATCCCAAAGACTGCTTTTCGTACCGGGTATGGGTATTATGAATTTGTGGTGATGCCTTTTGGCCTCACTAATACTCCAGCTGCATTTATGGATCTGATGAATCATATTTTCCATCCATACCTGGATTAGTTCGTGGCGGTCTTCATCGACGGCATCCTGATTTATTCTAAAACACCAGAGAATCATAACCAACATTTGATAATTGTGCTCCAAACATTAAGGGATAAACAACTATATGCCAAATTCAACAAATGTGAATTTTGGCTGAATAAAGTTACTTTTCTTAGCCACGTGGTTTCAATAGATGGTATCAAGGTGGACCCCAAGAAGGTTAAAGCTATTCTTGAATGGAAGCCACCTAAAAGTGTTCTAGAAGTTTGCAGTTTTCTTGGTTTAGCTGGATACTATAAACGGTTTGTAAAGGGATTTTCTATGATAACTTCCCCACTCACCAAGCTACTTTAAAAAATGCTATGTTTGAGTAGACTGAGAAATGCCAGGCAAGCTTTGAAAGATTGAAGGGTATATTGACTGAAACTCCCGTCCTTACGCAGCTCACTTCGGGCAAACCATATGTTGTCTATAGTGATGCCTCCAGGATTGGGTTAGGGTGTGTGCTTATGCAAAAAGGCAAAGTGGTAGCTTTTGCTTCCAGACAATTAAAACCACATGAAAGGAACTACCCTACTCATGATTAGGAACTTGTAGCTATAGTATTTGCTTTGAAGATATGGAGACACTACTTATATGGGGAGAAGTATTATATCTATACTGACCATAAAAGCTTGAAATATTTACCTACACAGAAGGAACTCAACTTGAGATAGAGGAGATGGTTGGAGCTTATTAAAATTATGACTGTTTAATTGATTATCATCCAAGCAAAGCAAATTTGGTAGCTGATGCGCTTAGCAGGAAATATTTGATGGCTTTGAGAGTTATGAAGATGAAGTTAAATGTGGCTCAAGAGGGAGCACTTTTAGTAGAAATGCAATTAAAACCAAATTGGCTTCAACAAGTGAAAACTGGTCAAAGGCATAATGACAAGTTAACCTCTATTATCTATCATCTTCAGATACAAGCGGATAAAAGAGTTGAATTTTCTTGTGGTTGCGATGATTATTTATATTAAAAAGACAGAGTATGTGTACCAGATGGTGTGTGATTGAAGAAAAGTATTCTAACTGAAGCTCACAGTAGTCCCTATGCTATGCATCTAAGCAGTAATAAAATGTATCAAGAACTAAAGCAATCTTACCTATGGCCAGGAATGAAGAGGGAAATCATAGATTTTATGACTAAATGTCTAATATGTCAACAGGTAAAAGCTGCGAATCAAGTTCCTTTAGGGTTATTGCATCTCATCGTCATACCAGAGTGGAAGTGGAAGCAAATTACTATGAATTTTATATCTGGATTGCCACTCACCAAAAGCAGCATGACTCCATTTGGGTGATAATAGATAGAATGACAAAGTCAGCTCATTTTCTTCCAGTGAGATCAGACTTTTCCTTATCCAAATTGGCAAAAACCTATGTGAATGAGATTATAAGACTTCATGGTGTACCTGTTTCTATAATTTCAGACAAAGATCCCTGGTTCACTTCTAGGTTTTGGCAGAAACTTCATGAGGCTTTGGGTGTTAGAGAGTATACCCTAGAGCCCATGTAATAGGGATGTATTTGATATGTATGAACTCATATTCTTAATAAAAGGCATCATTCATTTATTAATGCTATGTTTAAATACATGAGTTTGTAAATCTTAAATTAATCAATGAAGTCCTAGATATTATAAACACAGTGCAAAGGCAATCATGAAAGTGTTCATGATGTGAGATGTCTATTTCATGCAAATGTGTTAATATCTGAATATCCCTAGTCATAGAATTAACAAGATAGAACATTGTTAATTCGGACAGACTAGCACATGTTATGCTTCTTGAATGGTTCAAGTAGTGGTTCTTATAACTGTGATTATGGAAGATAAACAAAGCTAATATTTGGATGCTTGTTAGAAAAATAAGTTCATTAGAGACCTGCAAAGAGAATCCTCACATAGATATTAAATCTATATCAGTAAGGAATCTCTTCATAGCGGTTGTGCAAGTATCCTTAAACTTGAGATCATCAAGGTTATCTTAAGTAGCAAGTGATATACTTTGACTCTATAACTGATTACTTCCAACTGGGGGTAAACATAGTTAGGAGGTTGGGTATATCATGACCTACTTGAAGATATTTGAGTGATTGACAAAGGATTCACATCCCAGATTTATTAAGAAAAGTTATCTCACATGATTCTATAATTGTCTTGTTCAGAGAATCTCTGCCCAGAGTAATATGCCAAGATGGATAGGGATCCATGAAGGAAATTTTCGGAACAATGGTTAAATTAATAGAACATACATAATTAGATTTATATGAGTTGATAGAAATCCATACTCAAAATCTAATTGAGATAAGAGTATTGAAAGGAGTAATTACACGGTAACTGTTTCTATAGAAGGGTATAGTCAAACCACTTAACTTTCCTGACATTAGGATAGTCATGATACCTAGCTAGAGGCCAATCATGACCTGTATAATAGTGTATCATAAATATCAATAGGGATTGATAAAATGATTTAAAGAAGTTTAAATCATGTGAGTTTTGAATATAACTCATAATTACATATTATACTACCACTATGGACAGGAACCCAATAGGTCACACACATATAGAGAAAATGATAAATTGGTAAAATGACAAGGATAATAATATTTGATATTATTATGGGAATAGATAAGTGAATAAGAGAATAATTAATTAAAGAGTTTAATTAATTATGATCAAGTAAAATTATTTGCAGAACTTTTTAGAAATATTCTGTAAAATGGACTTAATTGAAATATTGTATTTTATAATTAATTATTATTAGACTATAAGTGTTATAGGGCTGATATAATAATTAATAGATCCATTGGAGAAATTAAAAGAGGCCCAGAAGATTGGTTTTGGCGCAAAAACCCTGCAGAGGAAGGGTTACACGCCAAACCCTGATAGAAGGCCTTAAAGGCCTAATTCTTGGACCAAAACAAATTAAATATATTTCATAAGTGTTATGGAGCCTACATATTTAATTTGGATGGATTTGGAATTTATTTGGGTGATTAAATCCAAGTGTATGCATGAAGGGCCTAGTTTGTGGGTTTTGTGCATAGTCTTTTATGAAAGGATTTAAATTGGATTTAATTGAGCTCAAATAAATTATTAATAATTCTTGAAGACCATTTAATATTTCTCCAGTAATTTTAAAGAGCCCAATCCCATTATGAAGTTGGATTTTTAATCTAACTATAAAAATTCAAGTGATAGGGATTTTATGGTTAAGTGAACAATTAAGAGAAAAAGAAATTCTCTCTCTCAAAAACCCTAGCCGCCACCCCCTTGCTAGCATTAAGGGGAATTCAGCCAGCCTTGTGGTTCCTCCATTCTTAGTTCATTTATACCTTCTCTAGTGTGGATTACTAATTAGAGGTATTCAATTTTGGACACTGTGATTTGCGACAACCCGGTGAGAAGAAAAATCAAGTATTAAATAAAAATCAAAGGTGATTTTTCTTATTCTCATTAATATTTATATTGTAAAGTCATGGCAAGATCAGATCTATTGGTTAAAAATTTTAAATTTCGCTTATGTATGAGATGCATGTAACGATAATTCCCAATATTGGGAACCCTCCTGGATTACAGTACAACTTTCCATCCATAAATAGATGGTCAATCCGAATGAGTGATATAGATATTAAAAGATATGTTGTGATATTGTGTGCTTAAATTTGGCGGCAGTTAGGAGAGATATCTTCATTTAGCTGAGTTTGCTTATAATAACAATTATCAGTCTAGCATCAAAATGGTACCATATGAAGCATAATATGGGAGGAAATACAGAACACCTTTATGTTGGATTGAGTTAAGTGAAAGCAAGCTCGTGGGACCTGATTTGATTAAAAAAAACTGAAGAGAAAGTGAAGCTAATTTGAGACAACTTAAAAGCAGCAACCGATCGACAAAAATCATATGCGAATTTAAAGCAAAGGGATTTGGAATTCAGTGTGGGAGACAAAGTGCTTTTAAAGGTTTCACTATGACGAAAATTTCTCTAATTTGGCAAAAAAGGCAAGCTTAGTCCTAAATTTATTGGATCATATAAGGTAATACAACGTGTGAGACCAGTGGTATACAGGTTAAAGATACCTTCTGAACTGGAAAGGATTCAAGATGTATTCCATGTTTTCATGCTATGTAGATTCAGTTGAGATATGATATATCATATAATGAAGAACCAGTGAGGATTTTGACAAGAAAAAGTAGACAACTATGAAATAAGCGGATATCATTAGTTAAAGTGCTTTGGAAATGCCATAATAAGGAAGAAGCCACTAGGGAACCTGAGAAAACAATGAGGCAGCAATATCTATATTTGTTCAAACCAGGTAAATTTCGAGGGCAAAATTTTTTATTTAGTGAAGGAGTACTGTGACGTCTCAAATTTGCATCTGTCATGTACATTATGAGGTGGAGCATAAATAATTATCCTAGGATAAATTTCGGTGAAAATGGAGTTAAATAAAATAGAGAAATAGGTAGGAGTGTATAGGTTAAACGTGCTCGGACCAGAAAAATTCGAGGATGGGGGATCCGACGGGCAATTTGGCCTAATAATGATTTATAAAAAAAGATGTTAAATGAAGTTCAGTGGTACAATCGAAGCCAAAATCGAGTTTAGATTGACCCTTAAACCGGACATGAAAGTTTTACTCGGTACCATAAAAATGATTGACCAAAAGTTTGATCGAACTTTGAAGTATTGTACTGACCTCTAAAAATTATTTGGAATGCATAAATATGTTATTAATAACTTTTACGACCTTCTAGAAGTGAAAAATAAGTGTTCTGACAATTTTAAAATTTTGAATTTCGGATTGGCTCCACAGATAGTTAAAGCCAGAAATATACTTAAACGATGTTTGAATTAGCTAAAATTTTAACCCTGTATTTTTTGATGTCCCATGATATGTGGGCCACTTCGGGAATTTGGTCAAATGGGGACATATGAGTCATTATTAGGAAGTAATAATCAGGTGCAATCAATCTTAGAATAAAAAGATAGGTGAAAGTGAAGGATTGAGTGACACATGGCTTAATTTAAAGCCTTTAGATTCAATAGTAAATGGATGAATCTTAGCCATTCATTTTACATATAAAAAGGGCACCTATAAATAGCTTGAAATATCTAGAAAACTTAAACAAAATCCAGCAACACCACCTCTCTTCTTAGCAAACCCGAACCCACTATCTTCCCCTCCTTTCCACCATTTTCATGCAATCAATCCCTCATTTCTTTAAATATCCAGCCCAAATTTAATCCTCACAATCAGAATTTCATCCTCTTAATCTTACAAAAGAATTTGCATAAAAATGAAGTCAAGAATTTGAGATATAAGATAAGAAAGTTAAGTGAAATTTTGTAATTTTGTGGAATTTAGATAGAATTAAAGGGAGAATTTTTATAAGTATGTAAGGGTTGATTAGAAGAGCATTATGGTAGCTTTAATTTGCTTGAAATCATAATCTAAATTGATGAAATTTTCTCTCTTCATTTCAGCAAAAAGGGGAAAAGCAATTAGGAAAAAGGAAAAGAAAAGGATGAATAGGAGTTCTTCAAGCTAAATTGAGGTTAGTGGATGCAAATTACAACCAATTTCACTAATTTTATTAAATTTATCCTAATTTTTATATTATGTAACTAGGCTTAATTACATAAAGTGATGAAATAATTTAAATTGCTATGATAAAATGCTAATTTGAGTACTTAGAAACTAAAATGAATGAAAGAATTAATTAATTTAGAATTAAAATGGACTTGATGGCCGAATTGGTACCGTAGGGTTTCTTGAAATAATTTGACATATAATTGTACATTTAATAATATTTAGATAAATTTATGTATGAAAAATATAATGGTGATAATTAGAAGGAAAAATACGAGTTGAACTTAATTATCTATTAATTACATAATAGTAAAAGTGAATGGAACTAAGAATTTTTGTGTAGAAATTAATATATTATACCATGATATGATTTTAATGAATATAAAAATAGGTATGATGTGAAATTGAAGGAAGGGAATTTTTGGAAATGAGAATTACCTAAATGGTCGAATGATACATAAGTGAGGGATGGCATGTTTTAACCAAATTTTCTTGAAATAAAATACATATGTGAAGAATTTTTGAATAATAATCCTAAGTGATTGCAATTGGTAGCATAATATGATTAATATCATTTAATGAGAATAAATAATAATATAAAAGTTTAATGAAATATAACAGTTTATAATGCCCTTAGTGTTTAATGGGTGATCCAGCCCTAGGTTAGTATGGCT
Organism: Excoecaria agallocha; assembly: GCA_037975025.1. Taxonomy (NCBI): domain Eukaryota; kingdom Viridiplantae; phylum Streptophyta; class Magnoliopsida; order Malpighiales; family Euphorbiaceae; genus Excoecaria; species Excoecaria agallocha. Next base: position 47,414,066 of record CM075808.1, on the reverse strand, counting down.
AGCCATAGGGGAGTTACCCTACGGTATTTGTGTAATTTGAATGAAAAGTGCACAGTGAAAATTGATTTGTATTGTTTAGCCGGCTCAAAATATGAAATTACTAGAGATCGTCTGGTCTCATACCCTAGTTGTATGTTCACTCTAGTATTAGTGTGTGCATCCTTTTATCCGGTTTGTGATTTTTCACTTGTATCAACTAGGGGCAAAATGATAATTTTTACACGTAAACTGAGATAAAAGAGTAATTACGATAAATTTAATATCACAAGTGTGAATAAATAATAAATAAAGTGAAAAATAAGATTAATAAATTAAATAAGGGTAAAATAGTAATTATGTGATAATTTAAGGGCAAAATGGTAATTCGAGGTTGAAAAGGTGATAAATGAGGTTAAAATAGTTAACTGGAATAAAAAGGGTAAAAACGTAAATAAAGTGAAATTTAAAGGCTAATATGTAATTTTCCACGTTAGAAAAGAATTTGAGGGACTAAAATAAAAGTTGTGTGCATATGAATTATTTTAAAGGTAAAAAGGAGTCAAATAGGTCAAAATTAAGGTTGGTTTATCAAAATTGAGAAAAAATCAACTTTAGGGGCTTAATTAAAATTTTTCACAAACTTTAGTAAATAAATGAAATTAAATGTAGAAAATGGCTAATAAGGTTATTAAGAGTAAATTATAATACAAAAAGAATAAATTTTGAATTAATTTGCTAAATAAAATTTTGAATGACAATTTGGTAATTTTTGCTTAAATTAGGAAATAAGGTATTTAAGTGAAGTTTTATATACGTGCATCCAACACTAAGCAATTAGATTGCTTAACATATGGTTTGTTTCAACTGCATGCAGGGACAGGGACGGTACATTATTGGAAGAATTCTGAAATGAAGAATGTGGCATGGCATATATTTTGGGAGCTAAATTAGAAATATTTTGTATTACTTGTATTAAAGACTAGTTATGTAATTACAATGTTGGCATGTATATTAAATGACATTATAATGTAGTGGAATGAAAATTTTATATGAATGAATGTGATTTTGTGATTGAAATGGTATGTGTGAGATTGACATTTTAGAAGTGCTATGTAATCGATTGGAGTATTAAAGGTGGAGGATAAATTTATTAGGAGTGTATTTTGAACTATTTCAGTTTTGAGTAGCATGAATATCTAGCCGTCATGCTGCCTGATTTTTTTTTAAAAAAAAGTAGTAATAATAATAATAATAATAATAATAATAATAATAATAATAATAATAATAATAATCATCATCATCATCATCATCATAAGAAAATAATAGAAATAAAATATTAGGATAATTTAGTGAGCGAATTATTAGGATAATTTAGTGAGCGAAGGGCATCACAGAGAGCCTACAAAGAGGTGTTTTTGTTGCATAAAAAGATATGGGAACTTTCATAGTGTGAATATGAGTGTGTTTGAGCTATTAACGAGGGATGCATGATTAGTGGTATGTAAATATGTTTTCTATGTGAAAATTAAACTTATGCTGATTTGAGAATCAATTTATGCAAATAATTCTTAAAAACTGAAATTCTATCTTTAGGATTTAATTGACCCATCTAGACAGATTTGGTGATATCTTGAGTTATAGTAACTCAAATTGAGAAATTCCAATTGGTAGAAAAACTAGATACCTATATCTTGATTTTGTATGCAAAAATCGAAAATTGATTCTTGTTGCATGATAGTGAAGTTTTGGGTTAAAATTTGTGTGTGGCCGTTGCCCTATCATTAGGAGCAGTCTGTGATTTTTGTTGAATATCTTGAGATTTGCAGGTCTGATTGGGGTTATTTTTGATGTTTTGTAAACTATAAACATAGGGATATAACTTTATAGAAGAAAAATTTTGCTAAAAGTGACGTTTTATAAGCCAAAAATGGCATAAAAGTTGAGATTGGAATGCTGTTTCGGAGCAAAATGGTTTTTCTTTGTGGTACACGGCCAAGCATCATTTTCTTCCTTGTAATGCATGGCCAAGCATCATTTTCTTCCTTATGATGCACGTCTGAGCATGACTTTACTATACTTTGCATAAATTTTCAACTTTTGCTCATTTTCACAATTTCTTCATAGGCGGCCATTTAAAAATTATTGCTCGATCGAGTGAAATGTCTCTGGACTTAACGTCAAATTCTTGCTTTAATTTCTTAAAATTACGAATCTGATCCTAAAAAAATACTAAAAACTTAAGAATTAACCATCTTAAATAGACAATATATAGTAATATACAACATTAACCTTATGAAATGTATGAGGTATACAAAGTAGAGTTATAATATTTAATGAATGAATGTGCCTACTTAATATGCTTGCCTCATGATGATTATACCAGTGTGATTATCGACTATACCATGACAGCTAAACAACAATACTGTATCATTGAGTTAACACATTATATGATGAATTGTATATTATGAATCAAATGATATATGAATATGATAACTTGCCTGCACATAGAACTTGGTAGTGGATAGATAGGCATGCTTATAGGGTTACAGTCGCAGCTGCTATATTTGACCTCGTTTGGGTCTATAATTTATCCCCGTTTGGGACCACAAGCTTGACTCTATTTGGATCCACAGGTTTGATACCTTCGGGTATCCATAGGAACAATACCTTCAGGTATTTATATGTTTGATACCTATGGGTATCCATAACACCCGTTGTCCATACCCACAGGACTTTAGCAGGCATTTCACAGAGTAAAATGAATGATATATGTTGAGGATAAAGACTTGATTAGTTTATTATGATTTATCATTATATATAAATGCTACAAGATTAAATATGATATATGGATTGATATTATAATTGCCTCCCAATATTATTTTTTTGTGAAAATTATTTAATAAGATGAATGCATTGTGATATTGACATTGCTTGTTGTGTACATGAGAATGACCACCGTGAGTGGTTATCCATATATCTATTGTTTCCCACTAAGTTGTATAGCTTAGCATGGGTGTTTATCCGTATAGGTATTTAAAGCCAAGATTCATCCTATAGGAATAAGATTTGCTATTGTAAGGCCAACACTAGAGATAAAGGGAGCTAAATTATAGAGTGTACTTTATTTTATCTTTATAATTATCATATTGTATTAAATGAATCATCATGTAAAAAATAGTATAGTTGACAGTGTAGCATACCAAGTATAATGTTCTTGTAATTTCTCATAATATATTGATGTATGCATGTGTATACAGACAGTATTAACCAATAGAACAATAGTGAAAATAGTTTATCCTATGTAAGCAAATGTATAAGATAATAAATAACATGAGCGTTTAGTGTGGTCCTTTCATAGTACATTGACCGTGAGTTTGATCGGGCTATAAAATATTCTTTGGATCTCTAAAGATTATTACGTTTGCCTATATCTATTAGGGATAGTTTAAATTAATGTCTGAAAGTGAAAAGTAATTTTTCTGATAACTTTGAATTTTAAGGTTTTGGACTAGCTAAGTTTTACTTCAAAATTGGAACAATATCTAAATGATCTCGAAATGACTTGAAATTTTTAACACACTCTTTTACATATGTTTAGACATTTAGGGTACAATTTTAAAGCATTTTGATGAGTGGAAAGCTAGTTTCTAGAAAAATAGTAAAAAATCAAGTTTAATTTAATTAATCAAGTTAAAGGGCAGTGTTCATTCGTTCAAGGGTCTAATCATCATAAAAAATTGGGTTAGAAGTTTTGGAAACCAAAAATTGAGCCATGGAAAATTTATTTGGGCTAAGATTGAATTAATTAAGTGATATTGGGCTCAGTGGGCGAAAGTGGTTGGACCCAAAGTGAATGGGCTTGGGTTAATCCACCTAAGGTAGGTATAAGAGAGGAAAATATCAGAAAATTTTGGAGAATTCACCCATCTTCTCCCTTGTTCCAACCATCCCTCATAACTTCTCCTTTCCTTTCATTTTCTTTATTTTCCCTTTAAGTCATTCTTTCCAATCTTTCACTCTAGCTAACTCTAAAGTTCTAATCCCATCTAAATCCACCTCTAAAGCTCATGATCTAATATGTTGTGTGGTGTAACACTCTACTCTTAGCCATATATCCGTACATTATATAGAGATACCAGTCAGATATACACATATATAAATTAGTCCAAAATCATTTACAGTATTAATTGTAACACTCTACTCTTAACCATATATCTGTACACTATATAGAGATACTAATAAGATATACACATATCTATTAGTCCAAAATAATTTACTAATATAATAATAACTATAAATGATTTTGGACTAATATATATATATATGTGTGTGTGTGTGTATCTGACTGGTATCTCTGTATAGTGTACGGATATATGGTTAAGAGTAGAGTGTTACATGTAGAGGAAGTGAAAGACACGATAAGAAGAAAGTTTAAGTTAAATTTCAAATGAGAAACAAGCAAAGGAAGGGAGATGGAGACAGAGAGAAAGAGAAAGAGGAAGAAGTGAGGAGAGCCTACAAGGAGGTGTTTTGGTTGCATAAAAAGGTATGGGAACTTTCATAGTGTGAATATAAGTGTGATTGAGCTATTAACAAGGGATGCATGATTAGTGGGGTGTAAATATGCTTTTCTATGTGAAAATTAAGCTTGTGCTGATTTGAGAATCAAGTTATGCAAACAATTCTTAAAAATTAAAATTCTATCTTTAGGGTTTAATTGACCCATCTGGACTGATTTGGTGGTATCTTGAGTTATAGTGACTCAAATTGAGAAATTCCAATTGTGATAGAAACTAAACACCTATATCTTAATTTTGTATGAAGAAACTGAAAATTGATTCTTGTTGCATGATAGTTAAGTTTTGGGTTGAAATTTATGTGTGGTCGTTACCCTATCATTAGGAGTAGTTTGTGATTTTTGTTAAATATTTTGAGATTGGAAAGTATTATTGGGCTTATTTTTGATGTTGTGAAAACTAGAAACATAGGGATATAACTTTATAGAGGAAAATTTTGCTATAAATGACGTTTTATAGGCCAAAAATGGCATGAAAGTTGAGACTGGAATGTTGTTTCGGAGCAGAATGGTTTTTCCTTGTGATGCACGGCTAAGCATCATTTTTTTCCTTGCCATGCACGGCCAAGCATCAATTTTTTCCTTTCCATGCACGGCCAACCATCAATTTCTTCCTTGTTATGCACGTCCGAGTATGACTTTATTGTACTTTGCATAAATTTTTAACTTTTGCTCGTTTTTCACAGTTTCTTCATAAACAGCTATTTAAAAATCCTTGCTTGGCCAAGTGAAATATCTCTAGACTGAACATCAAATTATTGCTTCAATTTCTTAAAGTTATGAATTTGACCCTAAAAAATACTAAAAACTTAAGAATTATCCATCTTAAATATACAATATATAGCAATATACAACATTAACCTTGTGAAATGTATAAGGCACACAAAGCAGAGTTACAATATTTAATGCATGAATGTTCCTACTTAATATGCTTGCCTCATGATGATTATACCAGTGTGATTATCAGCTATACCATGATAGCTAAAAAATAATATTGTATCATTGAGTTAACACATTATATGATGAATTATATATTATGAATCAAATGATATATGAATATGATCACTTGCCTGCACATAGAACTTGATGGTGGATAAATAGGCATGGGTTACAGTTGTAACTTCTATAGTTGATCCCATTTAGGTCTATAATTTGTCCCCATTTGGGGCCACGGGTTTGTCCCCGTTTGGGGCCATGGGTTTGACCCCATTTGGGTCCACAGATTTGATACCTTCAGGTATCCACAAGAATAATACCTTCGGGTATTTATATGTTTGATACTTACGAGTATCCATAACACCTGTCATCCACACTCACAAGACTTTAGCAGGCATTTCACAAAGTAAAATGAACAATATATGTTGAGGATAAAGACTTGATTAGTTTATTATGATTTATCATTATATATAAATGCTACAAGATTAAATATGATATATGGATTGATATTATAATTACCTCCCGATATTATTTTCAGTGAAAATTGTTTGATAAGATGAATGCATTGTGATATTGACATTGCTTGTAATGTACTTGGGAATGACAACTGTGAGTGGTTGTCCACATATCTATTGTTCCCCATTAAGTTGTATAGCTTAGCATGGATATTTATCCGTGTAGGTACTTGAAGCCAAGATTCTTCCTGTAGGGACAAGATCAGCTACTGTAAGGCTAACACTAGAGATAGAGGGAGCTAAATTATAAAGTGTACTTTATTTTATCTTTATAATTATCATATTGTATTAAGTGAATCATAATGTAAAGAATAGTATAGTTGACAGTGTAGCATACCAAGTGTAATATTTTTGTAATTCCTCATAATATATTGATGTATGCATATGTATACAAACAATATTAACTAACAAAACAATATGAAAATAGTTTATCCTGTGTAAGCAAATGTATAAGATAATAGATAACATGAGGGTTTAGTGTGGTCCTTACATTATTCACTAAACTCACTATTTGGAAAAATTACCATTTTATCCCTAAATTTTTCATTTCTTTTTAGTTAGGTCCTTTTTCATTTAAAACTTTTTTTTCTTTACTTTTTGTACTTTTTAGCTTATTTTTACATTTATACTCCTAGTACAATCCCGACAGAAATCTTCAGATTAGATATACGGGACGTGGACCCCACAGGCCTATAGCAGATAGTAGGGGATGACTCCGAAGGATCAATCCACCCCAAATCACATCAGAACAGACAATCAGATAGAAACTATGGGATATCCTCTACAAAAAAAATACAGAATAGCGATGAAAATTAGCGAGGACAATAAAATTTGTTGCTAAATGCACAATTTAGCGACAACATTGCGACGAAAAATAAATTTTGTCGCAAATACTATTAGCTGTGAGTGGGGAAACAGATTTTGCGATGATTTAGCAAGCAATAATTTTTGTTGTAGCTAATTTTGGGCGCCAAAAATAGAGACGACTTTACGAGCAAAGACCCCTCGCTAAATCTTAATTCACGGCTAGAATGATAAATTAACCATCTAGCGAGGACAATTCTCTCGCTAACGATTAAATAGTATATGAACCGTTTAGCGAGGACTTAATCCTCGCTAATTTTGCGAGGAATAAATCCTCGCTAAATTAGCGAGGACAATTTCCTCGCTAACGGATAAATAGATTGCTATTTGACATATGAACCATTTAGCGAGGGGTTAATCCTCGCTAATTTTGCGAGGAATAAATCCTCGCTAAATTAGCGAGGACAATTTCCTCGCTAACAGGTAAATAGATTGCTATTTGACATATGAACCATTTAGCGAAGACATAATCCTCGCTAATTTTGCGAGGAAAAAATCCTCGCTAATTTTGCGAGGAACAAATCCTCGCTAAATTAGCGAGGATAATTTCCTCGCTAACGGGTAAATAGATTGCTATTTGATATATATAACCATTTAGCGAGGACTTAATTGTCGCTAATTTGGCGAGGAATAAATCCTCGCTAAATTAGCGAGGATAATTTCCTCGCTAACGGGTAAATAGATTGCTATTTGACATATGAACCATTTAGCGAGGAATTAATCGTCGCTAATTTGACGAGGAATAAATCCTCGCTAAATTAGCGAGGACAATTTCCTCGCTAACAATTAAATAGACATATTAAATATTTAGCGAGGAACAAGTCCTAGCTAATTACCCAAATGTTTTGGCGGGATAAAATACATGTTTAGCGGGCTTTATGTTTTCTAAATCCAAAAAGTCTTATTCCCTTTTGTTTTATCACCCTCGATCCAAAAAACTTGTTATCAGATGGTTCTGGCAACTCTTAAAAACTTGTAATTTATTGCATTGATGTAGGATTCACAAAATGCCACTACTAAACCCTCTCTGCCTCTACTGAGTGATATAGTGCTAGAGATAGCTTCCATGGCGATTTCTACTGGGATCTACTCCGCTATTTTGCTCCCTCAAACGGTGTCATTTCTTAGGCCTTCTTTCTCCTCTTCCATTCTTGTCTCTGCCCCCCTTCCCACCCTGCAAATGGTCAGCACCATCACACGCGCCACTGCTTCATCCCCCAAGCAGCAAGAACGCCGACCACGTGGAATCATGAAGCCCCGCCCTGTCTCCCCTGAAATGGCCGAGCTCGTTGGTGCTTCTGAAATCCCTCGCACCCAAGCTCTCAAGCTCATTTGGGCCCATATCAAGGAGCATAATCTTCAGGTCTATTTCTATTTCAATTAAATACCGACATTTTCTTCGAAGTTTTCTTTGGCTTGAATCTGGGTTCGTGCTTTTAACTCTCATTTTTTGTAATTTAAAATTCAATATTTGGATAAGGCTGAGTACAGTGTAAAGTGTGAAGTAAACCTGAAGGGTTTAAAACAGGCTGTTTTTCTTAACACGAAAAATTGGGGCTTGTAAGTGTGTACTGTATATTGAAAAAACATAAAAATAAATAAAGATTAGTTATTTTTATTTTGATGTTTGGTTTTGTTGTGGGCTTTATGTTGATTTGGGTGATAAAGTACTTCGGTACTTATGCTATTTGGCTTTATTATTATCAATAAAGAAGATATGGGCCATATGACAGTTCTATAACGTGATAAAAGCATATGTTTGTATTCATGGGTTTGTTCCGAAATTAAGTATAGTGGGATGTTATTGGCGCTGTGGCGTAGCATGTTCTTGTGTTAGCGAGGATGATTGTTCTCTGCAAGCACATAATTAATAAAGAACAAATTCCTTAGAATGCAGTGTTTTAACTTCCTAAGCACTGTCATTTTTCGTTGTTTGTGTTCATGGGTTATGTTCGCAAGACAGCAGCCATTTGTGTGGCAAAACTTTACGATATAAATGCTGAGTTAGTTGAAGATAGGGGTTTTCTAGAATCTCTGAAGGATTTGATTTCTGACAATAATCCAATGGTTGTGGCAAATGCAGTGGCAGCCCTTGCAGAGATTCAAGAGAATAGTGCCAGACCCATCTTTGAGATCACTAGTCACACACTTTCAAAGCTGCTCACTGCTCTAAATGAGTGCACAGAGTAAGCAAACTGTATTATTATGGTTGTAAATCCAGAGTTTTTTTTAAGCTTCCTGGTTATAAGCATGATGTAATTTCATTGGATTATTTCATGGTTATTGTACTTAAAATATCCTGGGATAGCTGTCTATAATAGAAAAGAAAAATGAAAGTAACTAAAGCAATAACTATGTGATAAGCTTATGCAGCATGCTTGTTATTGTATTATTTTTCACCTTTACCTCATTTCTCTCTTCTTTAAATCTTTTTCCCCGTCTGTTGGCTGTAATGCTCTTGGTGTAGACTTTGGTTTGCTGCTTGCATGTTAGTATTATAGTATCTAGTTATTAGGTTGGATGCTAGAACTTCATTGGAAATTGAATGATTCCTTGTTTTGGTTTATGTTACCATCAATTTTTTTTCTATTAATCTGGTGCCTCGATACCCTGAAAGATCTTTTGTTGGAAAACCTATCGGTTTGTTTATCTAAGTTTATTGTGTTCCTTTTTCAGGTGGGGCCAAGTTTTTATATTGGATGCTCTTTCTAGATACAAAGCAGCTGATGCTCGTGAGGCTGAGACTATAGTGGAACGAGTGACTCCACGACTGCAACATGCTAATTGTGCAGTAGTACTCTCGGTTGTTAAGGTAACAAGTTGTTAGTGTTTTTCTGATTTTCTGCTTCATCATCTTGGTGTTCTGCCTTTGCCAGTTATCGACCTATTGCATTTAATCAGCTATTACTTATTTTTTCTTTTCTTTTTTACTATTTGCACCTTTATAGATGATCCTCCAACAAATGGAACTCATCACCAGCACTGATGTTGTCCGAAATCTTTGCAAGAAGATGGCTCCTCCTCTTGTGACTCTACTTTCTGCAGAACCTGAGATACAATATGTTGCACTGCGGAACATCAACCTAATTGTACAGAGACGGCCCACTATAATTGCACATGAAATTAAGGTAATAAACATAGACCTAGCGACTAGATGACATGTACAGATTTTGTAAGGCCCCTAACATGACCCTAATTTAATTTTGCATATTTGTATGATTAAGTTAAAGGGATAAATTAGCATGCTATTATGTTAATTACATGAAAATAAAATAAAAGAATATGGTTTAATAGTAATTGAGGATGTAATTGAAATGAATAGGTGTTAATTTGGGGTTAATTTGTAATTGTGGCATTTTGGTGGCCAATTATGAATAAAAACATTTAATTCAAGGTTAATTTGGAAGATTGAATTAATTGATAGGTTGAATTAAGGAAAAGAGTTAGTGGAGGGGTCATATTATAACAAGCATAAAGGTTTGTGCCATTTGATTTACATGCAATATTTCAAAGGACTAAAGAGGGGATTGTTATGTTGGTATAAAAGGCTTGAGTTAGTGGATTTTGGAGGTGTCAATTGTTGGTGAGAATCGGCATTTGAAGAGAGAAAAACCAGAAAATTGTTTATCTCTTCTTCCTTTGATTTTCATTCAATTGTCTCAAGCAATTAGGTAATAATGTTTGTGGGTTAATCATGAGTTTAGTGCAGTAAATTAAGGTAATCAAACTCTTAATTTAACCCTCCATCATCTTCATCTTCTTCCTCATTATCAAGTTAACTTAGAACAATGTATTTGCTGGTAATTTAAAAGTTGATGATGATGGAATTTGTGAAGGAGAAGAGGAAGGAAGAAGGAACAAAGGAAAAGGAATTGATAGAGGTTGAAGACATTGGGTTTATCAGCCAAGGTACGGGAATTTAGGCTATTCATATTGCATGTGAAGTTGATTTCTGGAATTGAGTAGGATTTACAGAACTTAATTTACGTTTTTCTGGAATTTTAACGATGTGAGGTTGAAGAAGACTATTTCTTGCCGAGTCGTGAATGACTTCACGAGTCGTGAACATTTGTCTTACTCATGAAGCTCTTCACGAGTCGTGAAGTGCAGTTCTTCTTCTCCACTCGTGAAGCTCTTCACGAGTCGTGAAGTGCAGTTCTTCTTCTCCACTCGTGAAGCTCTTCACGAGTCGTGAAGTACAGATCTTCTTCTTAACTCGTGAGCTTCTTCACGAGTCGTGAGAATTGCCTTATTTGCTTCACTCGTGAAGCTCTTCACTAGTCGAACTCCCCTTCACGACTGAATGACCTGTCTGGAATGTTTTACTCATAAGTTGAGTTATAGAACAGCAAATTGAATGATTCTTTTTGCATTGAAAAATAGACTTCCATACCTATATTTCATATGAAGAAACCTAAGTTTAAATCTGTCTCTAAGTACATGTAATCTAGGGTTGAATCCAGACTTGTTTTAGACTGTACAATGTAGCAGAAATTGCAATATTGTGCAAATCATTGCTACACTTGATTATATGATCTTTAAATTGATTGAGACAGATAGTTGCTTATGTGATAGTAAATTTAATTGAATAAGACATGTAGTATGACTATCAATGAAGGATTTATATGAATATAGATGCATTAAATTGTGTATATGAATAAAGACTAGTGATGAAATATCTAACCTATACATGTGATTAGTATTGTGCATGATGGTCATATGCCAACTTGACATATATACACATGTAAATCCTATGACATAAAAGTGCACATATTGACATGTATCTATGCTATAAAATAGGGACTATAATAGTATGACTTTGGCATGTGTATATGCCCATATGAAAACATGTTGATATGTTGTATAGCACATGACCTGTATGGTGATAAAGGTATATATATATATTTGTTGGAAACATGCTCATAAGAATAAATCAACTATACGCGAATGTACCCACAGGTATGTACATTTATGATTATGTATATGAGTATATGAGCATGTAATTGCCCTATGAGATAGAAGATGAATTAGCATGACTATGAGCATATGAAATGCTTAATGAGAACATGGATCAAGTATGTGATATGAAGATTATATGTCATGCCTATATGTTATGATGCAAATTATATAGTCATACAGATTTGAATATGCCAGATGTATAGCATGGCATGTGAAATGTGCATATATCTGATTATGCACCATAGAATTCATAGTTATATAAGACTATGTATATGTGCACAATAATATACTATGAATACAGTATTAATATGTGAATTGAAAACGAATATAGTTCTGCCTGCAATAGAGTTTTAGATGTGGATAGATAGGCGCCTATAGGGAAATTGCAGCTGCCATAGTTTAGCCCGATTGGGTCCATAGTATATATATGATCCCGTTTGGATCATGATCAGCCCCGTTTGGGTTGAGAGGCGACCCCGTTTGGGTATGCTTGACCGGTCCATAGTATAGTTTGGCCCCGTTTGGGTCTATAGATTTGATATCTTCGGATATCCTTCTTTAATACCGATGTGTATCCACAGTTCCCGTTATCCACCGATAAAGCTAAGGCAGGCTAAACGTTATTCATAGTAATGATAAAGAAATTAAACAGTTAAAGTGATTTGACTAAAGATTGATATTGTGGATCATAATGTTGTTTTACCACAGGAATTATGTTTTATTTGAATATGTTTACATGGAAATTTACTGTATATATGAATTATGAATATGAGAATATTTGTTACTCTTTGGGTACAATGTTATGCACATGAGAATATGCTTTATGCTTTAAAGTATATGTTATTGTTGCCATGCTATGTTGGACATGTTGTTTATAGTATATGTATATATTGTATATGTATGTTTTGATGACCTATGTGAGTGGTCATCCATCTGTAGATATTTCCCACTAAGCTTTATAGCTTAGCACGGGTTATTTTTATCCGTGTAGGTTCAAATAGCAAGACTTTTGTTGAGGGACGTTCTCTGCATCAGGAAGGGCCAACAATCGACTTATAACCTTGATGTAGGATATTTTGTAATACAATCATCATATGTTTTGTATATGGGCCAATTATCTTATGATATGTATAAAACCTATGTGGAATATTATAACTCATTAGTAGTAAAGCTAAGACAGATGTGTGTGCATGTGATATACATAAAGTAATATTCATATAGTATAGTATGCATGATACTAGGTATGAAATGGAAAACAGGAATAGACTTGTAGCACGAATATAAGCATATAAAATCATATGGCATGATTAATGGCTAAATGATGATTAAATGAACATGTAGCATAAGCATGATTAATAGTATTCATGATACATAGTTAATGGGGTATTTGCATAGGGGGTGCTACAGATTTACTCACAGTCTCTATTGCTTAACATGTCGTCATGTTGTGATCAATTAGGTCATTCTCTAATTTTCTTTCTCTTATTAGGAAAGCTGTCCGTGCCATTGGGCATTGTGCCATCAAGTTGGAGAGAGCAACTGAGCGTTGCATTAGTGTTCTGCTAGAGCTGATTAAAATTAAAGTAAATTATGTGGTTCGGGAGGCTATTATAGTGATCAAATACATCTTCAGAAGATATCCTAACACGTAATCACTAATTTCTGTGCCTTGATGATATTATCATGAAATTATGGTTTCCTTTCTTGGAAACTTAATTCTGAATCTCCTTTCCTTTGTAGTTATGAATCGATTATTGCAACGCTCTGTGAGAGCTTGGATACTTTAGATGAACCAGAAGCTAAGGTAATTATGCTTTTTTCAGGTTTTCCATTAGAACATATCTTTCGATGAAGTACTGCTGATTCAAATGAAAATAAATGAACCATGGTTCTAGCTTACAATTTGCTTCCTGTCTTTTCTTCTTCTCTATGTCAAGGCATCCATGATCTGGTAATTGGTGAATATGCGAAAAAGCCAACTGAAGGCCCTCAACAGATGATTCAGGTTTTGCTTTTATTCCTGCATCATTATACTTATGTAACTTATCTTTCTGTCTTGATCAAGATCTAAGAGATATCATATGCAGATTTTTTTTTGATATGTTATGAAAATTACATAGAGAATTGGTAGATAATGTTTTGAGTTTAATGTTGAGATTGTTTTTTTTTCAGAAAGATGAATATAATGGGAGATGATATCTTGACATCCGCCAAGCATTTCAATTGTAGAGCTAATGTCAGGTTGTGCACCTATTATTATTAGCAGATATTTGATATGATTATGATTTTTTGTTTGCTAGGAACAAGTGGCATTCGTGACTTCAAAATCACAAATGATAGGATTAAATTTGGATGGCTTGAATTGCCAAAATGCAAGTTTATATTTAAAGTTGCAGTTTTATTTTTGAGACTTTTGAACTTAATTTTGTGGGATTATGTTGCACTGGATAGTATCTGATGGACATCTCACTCTGAACTTGCTTATATTTCCATATTTGTTTGTGATGTAAAGAAACAGAAAATTGCATGTTTACATGTAAAGTTGCAGTTATATTTTTGAACCTTTTGAACTTCATTGCTTTTGTGGGATTAAATTGCACTGGGTAGCATTTGATGGACATCTCTCTCTAAAATTGCTTATATTTCCAAATTTGTTTGGATATAAAGAAGCAGAAAATTTGAAAGAACTGAAGTTTGTTAAGTATATGATATTTTAGTTTCATGTCTACTAAATACACTAAAATAGCTTGCTACTTTAGTGTATTATAGCTTACTTTTAATACACTAAAACAGCTTGCTGTTTTAGTATAGCTTACTTTTAATACACTAAAACAAATTGTTGTTTTAGTGTATTACGGCTTGCTATTTTAGTATATTACAGCTTGCTATTTCGATCTAGTGTTTTTGTTTTTTTTTTGTTTCGAATATCTAACACTATAGACATGGAGATACAATTTTTTGTATATATATTTTTGTTTTTCTTGACATGAACAATGATGTCATGGTTTGAAAGCATGCTTCATAGGCTGTGAAAGAACAATCAATGCTAGAAATTTATGAATTGTTTTTCTTATATGAATTTCTTTCTAAGTGCAAAGTTTGCTTTAACTTTCTTCTATACCTTCATATAAATGAGTTCTCTTCTGCTGATATGTAGAAGCCAGCAAATTCTATTGTGGAAGGAGTTATTGGTTATCTACAATCAATCAATACACAACTAAACGAACTAGAAGCAACTGACATTTTATGAGTTGTTTATGATTTTTCATTGTTATTGTTATATATGCATGTATCATTTTAGATATATTATTAGCAATGTTATACACTTGTAAATAACAATTTTTTTATTAATATAAATATTTTTATATTAAATATTGAGTAAATATAAATTTGTTACTTTTTAGTTTATTGTTTAAATAATAAAATTTTCATATTAAATTAATTAAAATAAGTTCATATCAACATTTAGCGAAGACAAATCTCATATTTGTAACAAAAGTCATCCTAGCTGATTTTTGCGAGAAATTAGCCCTCGCTAACTTTAGCGAGGAATTAGCCCTCGCTAAATTTAGCGAGGATTTAATCCTCGCTAAATTTAGCGAGGGCTAATTCCTTGCTAAAGTTAGCGAGGGCTTATTCCTCGCAAAAATCAGCTAGGATTAAATCCTCGCAAAAGATAGCGATGAATAAATCCTCGCAAAATTAGCGAGGACTTAGTCCTCGCTAAATTCAGCTAGGATGACTTTTGTAACAAAATTTTTGTCCTCGCTAAACAGATTTAGCGACGAAAAATCATCATTTAAGTCCTCGCTATTTTGCATTTTTCTTGTAGTGATCATTACTATCCTACCATAGCAAAGCAAGTCGTCATGACTTGCACCGTGGTATAGGTGTCCCTATGGCTAGCCATTGATATTCTGAACTAGATTTTAACCGCCTGATCACTACTAAGAGCAAATTTCTTTACTCATTTCAGAATTTTCTTTCACATTTTGGCATTCTCATTTGCCTTTCCATTTCAGTACACTTTTCAATCAATTCTTTTGTCACTTTATGCATTTTTATAAATTATGTCATAATAATTCATCATTTTCATTTCACATTTTAACATTTCCATTTGTTTTCCATTTCAATACATTAGACAGTCAACTTTTCATCAATTTAATTTTTTTTTTCATATTTCATGAATTATATCATCATCATTCATTATTTGCACTTTAAGCATAATGCATTTTCTTTAAAAATTATTCATACATATTCCATATTTACAAATAATGCATTGACATTCACACTTATCACTACACATCATTTCTTATCATTTTTTTAATAAATTACTAAAATATCCCTAAGTTTATTTTATTTACAATTTTGCCACTAGATATACGTCTTGCACTATAAATTCAATATTTATTTGTACAATTACGGTTTAGTCCTCAATTTTCTTATACATTCACTTTTAAACCTTGATTAATCTTTTATTTTACCCAATGAACTTTTATTTCCTTAAAATTTTCATTTTCTTCTTTTTTTTCTAATCAGTCATAATATAAATTTCACATTTAAATTTATTCTTATCTTTCTTTCTATCACTACACCTTCCCATTATATCAATTAACATTTTCACTTTTTCACTTACTTTTGCATCTCAATATACCAATTACTTAACTTTTTCATCACTTTTACATATTTTATGAATTATCTTCTTATAATGTATCATTTTCACTTATTACATGAATTATTTGATCGTAATTCAACATTTTCACTTTGAACATAATGCAATTCCTCTCTCTAAAATATTCATATAATTTTCATAAATTTTAAATAAATTCATGGACACTTGTTTTCATATCTAAAATCATTTTATGGTATTAAGCATCATTAATTCATAAAATATATCTTAGTATACCTTGAATACCCATTCGATCTACACTAGTCCATTAAGTAAGATTTATTTTCTTTTATTTTTAATCATTCAAAGCACCATTTCTAACCTCCTCTAACATATCTAATACATTAATTTCAATTAAACATAAAATATACACTCAATTTCACAATTTACATAATCCTATATCCATACAAAACTCATGAAAATTAAGGGATATGGTATCCATTTACCTTAAATATTATTCTCCTCACTTAGATCTCCATTTTTATCACCTTAAATCCATGAAATAACGTCTCCACAAAATAATCCTAAAATGGTAAAAAATTTAAGGATATAAAATCATCATTTCCTTTGTGATGGAAATTTATTTGAACCCTTAGTCTCACTAGACTGCGTATAGGATGAGTAGGGTATCGTTCCAAAGGGAATGGGTAAATTTTGTATTGAAACCACAAAGAGTAGATGGATAGGTAACGAATAAAATGAAGATTATGTATTTAATTAAATATCTAAACTACTTTGCATATATTAAATCAATTTGGATTAAATATAACTTAAATGATGATATGAAGATATATTATAAATAAGAGAAGCAATTCATTTAAGAACAAGATCAAGTAATTGTATGGATGAAGTGACTAGATAATTTAGCCAAGATTCTTTAAAGCAACTCTCGTTGTCAGTAAAGATGTTTTCATTTAGAGTCTATAAGCACTTTTATGTCATTATAGAGATAAACAAAAATTATGAAGCTCTATGCCAATTCTTTAACCCCTCAAAGTGAATTCCTTATCTCTAAGTGAATTCAATGCTTCAAGTACATTTATTTATTTTTTCATCAAAGAATTCCAACTCTCGTTGTGAACAAATTGACTAACATGCCAAATATGGTGGCCAATCATACATAGCAAATCAAACACACAAATGGATGTAAATCATACTTCATTCATAATAAGAATAATAAACATGTCTTAAATAAATACTAGTACATATTCATAATGTACAAAGGAAACTAGCCAAATACATAATTGAATTTAAGATAAACAAGAGAAAAAAAACTTATCTCTTGTTCCTTTGGCTATGTCCCTTTGCCATCTTCTAGTAAAAATTAAGTAAAAATATTTATCCAAAAGAATAATTGTATTTCTAAAAAATAAACATTGATCGATCCCCTTTCTTCAGTTAATACCATCCATATTTATAGAGGGAATAACTCTTTAACATGTCTCTTCATAATAGTTGTCAATGTGAAAAGCTGCCATGAAAGGTCATAATGCTGAAGAATGATGTCGCTTGAGAATAGTTACGATGTCCGACTCGTGAATGCCTTCACGAGTCGTGCATCTTCACACACTGTATCACTCATGAACATGTGTCTTCTCTCGTGAATTTAGGTTTGACTCGTGATCCCTCTGCCTACCGAGTCGTGAATCCTTTCACGACTCGTGAATGTCTATCCAAGTCGTGAAGAGAGATTCCTTTTTCACTCCTTCTCCACTCGTGAGGCTCTTCACGAGTCACGCAAAGCTGTCCGAGTCGTGAATCCCTTCAAAAATCATGAATATTTATCCTCTTTCTCCACTTTTCCACCCACCTTATCCTACAATACAATTAAACATAATAATTAAACAAAAAAACATAAAATATATATAATATTACACACTTAACTCCTTAAATGAAAAAAAAATACACACTAAATAATAGACCATATCACATGGTATCACTTTGCTCCAATATTGAATCTAACATCATAAATGAGCTCTATATATCTTAATCTATCTATATAAACCCTTAAATTAAATTATAGAATTTGATTTCTCTTACCTTATTTTTGATACATAAACTTCAATAATTGATTTCTTGCACATCTACTCCTAAAATTGGAGATTAGAGGCTATTATAATATGATAAAGAGGCTGAAAATAATCTAGGAGGCTTGATTTAGGGGAAAGATTAGAAAGAGATGAAGAAAATGGTGGTTATGGATGAAAAAGAAAATTTGCCTTCAAGAAGAAGAATAAGGCAGAAATCTCATAATTTTTCTGATGGTTTCTAATATTTTGGGCTGAGCTGGTCCAACCAAGGTGGTTGGGCCTAATTCCAGCCAAAAATTGATTTTAAGCCCATTTATGTACTCTAAATTATTTTTCTCTATTTACAAGATTAAATTCACTTAAAATCAGTTCCATAATTTTTAAAATATATAATATAGCCTTCATAAAATTTTTAACTCAATCAAAATTCATTTTTGATCCGATTCACTAACTAATCCGATTAGGCAATTTTTAATGTTACCGTAAAATTAATTTTTCACCATCAAATATTATCTAGGGTCCAACTGAAAATTCCTGTAATTTTTAAATATCATTTACTATTTTTAAAGTCTCGATCAAATTAACGATCAATTGGTTACTATTTAAATCAAAATCATCATTTTTCTCTTACTTTCTGTGTTCAAACCTTCCTAAAAATACTTTCAAAATTTTTAAAATATATTCATTAGATTTCATGAATATTTTTGGATCAATCGGAGATTATTTTTCGATCTAGTTCACTTTTACCAATCTGATAGCCATGTTGTTGAAAAATTATTTTACCAATCTGATGATTTTTAGAGGCCATTTGCTATTTTTAATGTTTCAGTCGAATCTTAGCCAATTCGGATACTATTTGAACCAAAATTGTGACTTTCTCATTATTTTTAACTTTTGAAGACTCATTTGATCTCATTTCGATTCGAAACTTGAACCTTAGGCTCCTGCTGACATACTCTTTTCAATGATCAATTAAAATATTTTTCAACTTCAGAAGGTAGTATTCACCTCGATGTCACTATTCATCATCGAAAAATACTATTTTCGACTAATCTGGCATTTGGGCCATTACACAAAAATATTTTTGGAGCCTACTAAATATATTTTGAGAATTTTGAAAGTATTTTTAGGAAAGTTTAAACATAGGAAGTAAGAGAAAAAATGATTTCGGTTTAAATAGTAATCGATTGACAGTGAATTTGATCGAGCTTTAAAAATAGTAAATGATCTTTAAACATTATAGAAAATTTTAGTTGGGCTTTAATTAATATTTAGAATTATTTGATAGTGAAAAAATAATTTTTTGGTAACACCGAAAATTTGCTAATCGGATCGGTTTGAGTGAATAAGATTGGAAATGAATTTTGATTGAGCTAAAATTTTGCATGGAGGCTTAATTTATTATTTTAAGAATTACAGAATTAATTTTGAGTGGATTTGAGCTTGAAAAGAGAGAAATATAATTTAGAGTGCATTAATTGGGCTTAAAAATTAAATTGGGTTTGATTAGGTCCAACCCCTTTGGTTGAACCTACCTTAGCCCAAATCAGCCTTACGTAGAGCTAAAAAAATTTGCAATTTTTTTAAAGAATTAACCCAACTTCTCCCTCTCTCCCGTTTCTCTTTCTTGGCCAAATTGGCCACTCTCCCTTTTTCATGGATTCCTTCATTTTCTCTCAAAATGTCCCACCAAGTTTGACTCTTCCAAGCAAATCAAGGCTTCTCTTTTACATGGTGATCATATCTAAGCTCAATTTGGAGTAATTAAAGTGTAAAATTAAGATTTATCAAGTTATGTATCAAAAATTAGGTATGAAAAATCAAGATTTATAATTTGATTTAAAAGTTTATATAGATAGATTAAGGTATGTAGAGCTCATTTGTGATGTTGGATTTAATTTTGGAGCAAAGAAAATAATGGCTTCATACCTTTACATAATTAGCCATTTAGGATTTTTAAAAGGAAAAATGATGATTGATGGAGTAAAGTTAAGGAGAGAAAGATTAAAGTGTGGAGAAAGATTAGTTTGATTTAAGGTTACGTATGTTATGCATACATATGATTAATGCATGAATAATTGAAATACTTGTTCTAGAAATGGTTAATAGGATTAAAAATGATATTTTAAACAATTTAAATATAGAAGAAAATAAATTCAAGTGGATAGCTTACTATGGCCGAATGGTATGCCTAGGGAATTTTTAATGATTTTGTGATATTTATGTTAATTAAGTATGGAATTATGATAATGAGCATGAGAATGGGTGATTTAAGTAATTAAATTATTATAAAGATGATTAAAATGAATTATAATGTAATAGGCAGAATGGATATTAAGAATAAATTAGGAAATATGCCAAATATTGATAAATGATAAATGCATGTTAATAGTGTTTAACATAAGAAGAAATAAAAGTAATAAAAAGAATAAAAAATGATATAGTTAAAGTGATAAATGACCTACATAAAAGAAATTGAAAGTTTAAAGGTAAATTGAAATTTTGCAAAATATTGAGGAAAAAGAATAAAATGGTAATTCAACTATTCTAGGAACTAAATTGTAGTTCCATAAAAGTATAGTGAATCGATAATTTTTGCAAATAAGAATGATTTAGAGAGATAAAATTGTAAAGCAATGAGATAATTCATAATATGTGTAAAAGTGATAGAAAAATTGATTGGTTAGTGAATGAAAATGTAAAAGTAAGTGAAAGTATTAAAAATGTGAAAAGTGAATTCAAGAAAAGTAAATCGTTCATGAAATGGGTGAGAATGATGAATATATCAAGTAATTAATGTATTGAAATGAAAAAAGAAAACAAATAAAAAATCAGATGTGAAAAAGTGATAAAAGAACAGTGTACTGAATTGAAAAGAAAATACTGAAGGAACAGCGTATTGAAATGACAAGAAAGCATTGGATGGACAGTGAACTAAAATATAAAAATAAATTGAAATATCAGAAATGTGAAAAGTGATTCTGAAATGAGTAAAGAATGTTTCCCTTGGTAGTGGTATGGCAGTTTATATCTAGTTTAGGATATAATTGGCTAGCTATAGGGACACCCATACAGCGGTACAAGTCATGGAGACTTGTTTTACTATGGTAGGATTGTAATAACCTTTCATAATTTATGTCTGATTATCAGCTCTATTCTGATCTTATCTGAGGTGGATTGGTCCTTCGAGATCATCCCCTACTATATTGTACTGTTGTGGGTCTGTGAGATCCACATTCCGTATATTCAATCTGAAAATTTCTGTCGAAAATACATTAAGGGCATAATGATAATAATGACATAAAAATGCAAAATGTGAAGTGTGAATGGAAATGAAGAAGAAAAAATGACTGCTATGAAAGAAAATAAAAAGTTAAGGTCAAAATGATAATTTACCCAAATAATAAATTTAATGGGTAAAAGTGATAAAATAATGAAAATATGAATAAGAATAATAAAATAGTGAATGAACAGCTTAAAAGTAATTTCTTTGTAGTCCTGAAGGACTAAAATGCAATTTGACATGAATGTTAAAGCGAGGACTAATTGATAATTTGTATGCAAAATAATGGATTTAAAATAAAAATAAGTGAACTGATAGCAAAATTGTAAATAGGATGTAAAATGATAGTTTTGAAAACAATGAAAAAATTAGGGACTCTATATATAATTTGCCATAAAATCGTATATTTGATATAAAATGATAAATTATATATCAAATAAATAAATTAGTGTGAAGTAAAGATAAGTAGTGGCACTAGTATAAATAAATGATAAAAGAAAGCAAAATTGTAATTTAATGAAAGTGTAGGGGCTAAATTATAATTTAGCAAATAGGACGTTAATTGAAAGATAAAACTGTGGATGAACCCTATTATATGGTAAGATAATGATCAAAAGTGAAATTTTCACATTTGAGTGAAAATAGGGATTAAATCGAAATTGCTCATGTCATAACATGTATTTAAAAAAATAAAAATAAAAATAAAAGAGAGACATAATTAAACCTTAAGAGTAAGTATGACTGAAATAAAAAGATCCTTTTAAAATAAGTGATTGAATAAATGTCTGAATGAATGAATGTATATCCAAATGATTGAATGATTGTGTAATGAATAAAAGAATAAGGATGAATTCCCAAATAAAGACAAAATAATGAGTGAACATATCCGTAAAGAGTTAAAAGAATTGGTATTAAAGTGTAAAATGACAAGAAAATAGTATATTAAGAATTAAAATTGTAAATTGTATAATGAACAATAAATTAAATACTTAAATAAGTTCAGTTATAGATATTAAAGTGATTACTTATAATTGAAAATAGTTTTTCATGTTGAATGAAAGTGTGCATGATTGTATGATGCACATCAAAATGATAAAATGAATAGTTGATGTTAAATAATGCTCATGGAAGCATGCATGTGTGTATGCATGTGCGTATGCATGCATGTATGTGTATGTGTGAATGATAATTTTTGTGAAATGTTTGGAATATGTATCCACCATTGGGTATTTCGATTCTTAGCGGTTAGTTTGTTGACTACGCACGGATTATAAAGACAAAAACACAGGTAGCCAATGCTACAATGATGATCGAGAGCAAAGCAGAGTTCAAGGATGATTGTAGGCATGGTATTTATATGTGTGTATATTTGAAGTATAACATATGTATGGTACTTGTGTAATATTTAATTATAGTTATATCTACCTTTTTGGTATGAATGTATTTGTAATTTAAGAAAAAAAAAATTAGCAGACTATTTAGCATTGCCATATTTAGTATTATCTTTGTGATATCCGATCACGGTACATTCGGTACAATGGTATAAGAATGTTACACATATGTATGTATGCACATACATATACATATACATATATGCATGCGCATATATATATATATATATATATATATATATATATATATATATATATATATATATATATATATATATATATATATATATATATATATATATATATATATATATATATATATATATATATATGCGCATGCACACACATATATATAGAGAGAGAATAAATATTTTATTTTTTCATTTGTTGATAAATGAACGCGTTTTTTAAAATTTATACAGAAAATATAAAATAAAATATTATTTTATGTAAATAAACGCACTCATAGTTTCTCTAACTTGTTCCAATTAACTGAATTTAATCTTTACTTTTTAATTTCTTTTCCTTGATAATATTTATTCAAATTTATAAGTCAGAATTCTAAATTAATCTCAATTATTATTAGAAATGGTAAAATTAACCTAAATTTAAAATTAAATTAAAATTTATAAAAAAATAATATAAATTCAATTCAATTCAAATAAATACCTATTAAATCAATTCAAAATTAATTTTTTTTATTTTTTTTAATTCAATATAATATTCATTACATCAACTCAAAACTGACCTCTCTCATCTAAACATTAATTAAAATTATCTACGGAACATATTTAATCACAATTCGGCACTGGTCAATTGTTATAATTTGGAGAGTAGGTAAGCGCTCGGTGAAAAGGAATATGACAGTCCATAGATTCACAACCATAATAATAATAATAATTATTATTATTATTATTATAAATACAATGAGGCCCCAACTTAAGATGGCCCCCACCGCCACCACCTTCACTTCCTCAAACCAAAAAAAAAAAGAAGGTAAAGGCTTTTCAATGAAGAAAACGTATACTACTATTATTTCACGAGCTCACATAGTACCAACTCTAATTATTACATTGAAATTATTTTTCCTTTGCAAATACACAGTATTTTTTAAATATTTTATTAATTCAAGAAATTTACTAATCATATACATCTTTTCAGATTGTTCTCGCAAAACATAGTTTAAAAATATATAAGTTGAATATATATATATATATATATCACTCATTTTGAAGTAATGGCAACCCAACATTAATTAGGCATCCTCGACCACTAACCTATAAAGGGTATTTGTGTATGCCTCCACACAAACCCTTCTTACCAAAAATACTCTTTTTCTTTCATATAAATACAAGTTTTTCAAATATTATTGTTAAAAAAGCCATGAGTTTTCCATTGAATAAAACTATATTTTTTGTTGCCATCTTAAATTTTTGGTTTGATTATTATTCATTAGCAGAGCTTCAACGGTTCAATCAGCCATTAAAACCAGATGGCTCTCTCAGCTTTTTGGTTGTTGGAGACTGGGGAAGAAGAGGATTGTATAACCAATCTGAAGTCGCTCTTCAGGTTTTCTTTTTTCTTTATCAATCATCTTTCTTATTAATATGCTTTTTTGTTAAATTTCATAACCTTAACCATATTTTTATTTGCTTAAAGTTTTTCTTTGAAGATTAATTGTAAAGAAAAAATAATAATTGCACAACTAAAAACAATTTCTACCTTCTAATTGTCATGAATATAGTCGGCAGAAGTTTCATATTGATTGATTGTTGAACCTAATTCCACAAATCACATTAAATGTATGGATTGGAAAAATAATAAATAAAAAGTCAACTTTTTTACCCTAAACACTCTTTGCAATTATAATGCCCCTCTATTCTTACCTGTTTTACCTCCATTAGTAATAAAATATAAATCAAACTAATTGATAAATGTGTATTTATTTTCTTTTTTTTTTTTCTTTTTCCTCTTAACAAAAACTAATTTCAGAATTGGCATTCCATGCGCCTTCCGCCAATAGTATTGAATGCTATGCACCGTCCGATCATCATATTCACTACAATCGAACGGTGTGCAGCGCTCTGTGCATAAAACTGTCACCCTAATTTGACATGCATTTACTTGTAAAAAATTGAATATAAAAATTGTTATTATAATTTATCAAACTATGAAGAATATATCATATCTCTTGATGATGAAGCAGCAAAAGTTATTAAAAAATTAATTATTAGAAAATGTATATCTTATTTATTTGTTTTACATGATATTATGTATGTATAAAAATAAATACTTATATATATATATATATATATATATATATGTTAGTAATTTAATTTGGTAAAATTAATTTTTCAGATGGGAATAGTCGGAGAGGAATTGAACGTGGACTTTATCATATCAACTGGAGATAATTTTTATGATAATGGTTTGGTGGGAGTTGATGATCCAGCATTTTATGAATCGTTTACTGATGTCTATACTGCTCCAAGCCTGCAAAAGCAATGGTATAGTGGTATGGTACGCTCCAAATTATATTATTTAATATTATTATTATATGTAGCAAATGATTCGGTTTAAATGAAATTGAATTGAATTATCATCGTGGATATTGAATTATAAATAGAAAATTTATGAATTATAAAATGGTTAGATTAAGTCAAATTGAATCATGATTCAATTGCATCGTAAATGAGTCAAGTCGTAAATCCATCAAATTTTATGTCATTATATTTTGTTAATTTTTGAAGAATTCATTCACTAAAAATTAAACATTTATAACTTAAAATAAAAACAATTCTTTTTTTGTCAACAAATTTGTTTTATTTATTTTATAAACAATTAAAAAAACACAAATAATATAAACAAATCATAAGTTGATTACAAATAGATCACACATAATAGGTCATATCATTTTACGGCTCAAATGGATCATTAATAGATCGAATTGAATTTATACCATATTTTTACGGAGAACTTGAATTGAGGATTGTCTAATTACTCTAAATTTTGGGACATGCAACAACATTGATTAATTAGAATTTCCTCATTTTCGTAAATTTAAAACATGTGTGCAGTTTTGGGCAATCATGATTACAGGGGCGATGTTGAAGCACAGTTACATCCCATTCTTACAGCAAAGGATAGCAGATGGCTTTGCTTGAGGTCATTTATAGTGAATGCAGGTAAATAAATATTTATAATTTTATTCAGGGAAAAATTGATTTATGATTTAGATTAATGTGTTCATTTTTCTTTATATGTAGAAATTGTTGATTTTTTCTTTGTGGACACAACACCATTTGTGGATTATTACTTCATAAACCCAGAAAATCGTACCTATGACTGGAAGGCCATAAATCCTAGACACAAATACCTTGCTAATCTATTGAAGGTTTTTAAAATTCCCTCAAATTTTTTTTATATATTATTCACAAAAAATATTAAGATTGTCAATGGGTTGCGAACATTATAATAATTGAAATGAAATTAGGAAATAATTACTTGGTTACTTAAACTTCATATCATCATCATAGGATGTGGATTTAGCATTAAGAAGCTCCTCAGCGAAATGGAAGATAGTAGTAGGTCATCATGCCATTCTAAGTGCAGGACATCATGGAGTCACAGTGGAACTTGTGCACCACTTGCTTCCCATTCTTAAGGTAATTTAAGCATATTGCTAATTAATCAAAATTAATAATTACAATTTACAATTCTTAGTATAAGAAGTTGCAACCAAGATTTTTATTTTTTTATTTTTTATTTTCTCAGGAACATAATGTTGATGCCTACATAAATGGGCATGATCATTGCTTGGAACGTATCAGTACCAATGACAGGTAACATAAACTAAAATGTATTTTATTTAATGTGTAATCTAATATTAAAAATGCTAAACTCGATTAATTTTTAATTTTAATGCAGCAATATTCAGTTTCTAACTAGTGGGGGTGGATCAAAGGCATGGAGAGGCGAAATAAGGAAATGGAATAGAAAGGAATTGAAGCTATATTACGATGGCCAAGGTTTTATGTCAGTGCAAGTGAATGACAGAAATGCCCTTTTCATGTTCCATGACATCTTTGGCAATATTCTGCACCAATGGAGCATCACCAAAGAGCGCCATTCAGCTGTATAGAATCGTGTATTATTACATCTATTTGCAAGATTTTGAATCTATCTTTATTAGTATAATAGTTGAAAATCATTGTAGAGGGAAACATGAACATGACAATTAAAAATTCAAAATTGATTGTCAAAATCATCATAAGACACGTTGTATATAATTTGCTGTTTTCTCCATAATGGTAAGCTGATTACCAACTCTTTATGTAATTTATTTGTATAATCTTCCAAAGCAGCAACTGCAGAAGAAAATTTTGCCCAGTCAAAGGACTCTTGCCACTTCTTGTTACAGCCGATGCAGCCAAAAATCATCTCTGCCAGTTGATGATCCTTCAAAACAAGAGATTTAAGGGCAACCATTTTCTTCTTTTCTGATTCTGATAACTCTTTGGCCTTGCCAATTCTGACTTCATAGTGAGAATTCGGTAAATCCAGGGCCCTCCAATGGTAAAATTCTACCAGCTATTTCAAGTTGCAAAAAAGATTTGCATTGTCAGCAGACTGATGAAGCTTTAAACTAGATAGTGCGTTCTTAATGCTAGTATAGTCCCAATTTCTAGTCACCAATATATATTTGGGCCAGGCAAGCTGACACTTGACTCCCTAGATATGGAGAGGAGATCAAGCCTAACCAATCCAAGTTGCTAACAGCCATCTAAACAGACCACACATCATCATTCAATTTTTTTTTTTTAATTTCTTGTTTATTTTTGCATTTAAAAGACCAAACATTTTTACAATAGGAAACAATGCGGTAATTAGGTGATACTCAGAACCAAATTGCTATGTTTTCAGTCGAGAAACAACCACATCAGCATGCAAAACTTCTAAATGTTGAAAATAGTTTGTAAATTTACAAGACCTTGCTAAATTACCTGAAGCGCGTGCAAAATGTTGACGAATTCCTGTTCAAATAACCGATTGCCCATGGCCAGCTTCACTGGCTCCATGAGTAGTTGCATGAAATCTGAAAAAGAGCTATTTTCTTGAGGACAAATGTCAAATCCAAGCACATGTAATCTTGCACAGCATATATCAAACCCAGATTCTCGATGAGACACTTGTTCTGGAGAAAACCAGTACATATCACTGGAAGCCAGCATAGGGAGCTTTAAACCTGGCACATGGCTTGAACAATATAACAAGTTGTCTGATAGAAGGGAAATGAGCTTAGCATCCTCGTCATGGTCACTATTACGGCTAAACCATACCGTAAGGGTAAGTCTTTCTCCTTCAGTTATCTGGATACATAGTTCATATTAAAGATGATCAGACTAAACTAAGCAACAGGAACACTGAACTGCTTTATGGGAACACAAAGTGAGGAAATTGCAACACTTTGTCCCATCTTCACCTATGGGTATCAATAAAACAGTATACTTGTCCATCTTCAGAAATTTTCATTTAAGTGCCACTATATCGATAATAAATAATAATATTTTAAGCAACAGTGTCACTCATTTCTAAGGATGTGTTATCATACTCTGTACACTAATAGATTCTTGATGTCATATCAAACTGAGGCAATACCTAAGTGCAGTGCTTCAACTTGTGTTATCAAATTACAGCTGGATTAGCTCCCATTTGTTTTGAGTCAGCAAACATAGTGCACATTTAACAAGTTAATTTTCATGTTGCATCAGAAACAGCATTGCTGCTAATACTTTTTGTCTGCAAATTATGCTAATGCAACTAACAGTAGCAAACTGCACTAAATGTATACATCAAAAATCCTAAAACAAATCATCCATTCTAAAGTTCGGACAACCTAAATGAAAGAATACATCTAATCATTGAAGTGTTAATTCTTTTCAACAAAAGATTCACTAGTCATCCACTGCATGTGGCCACACCATTAGAGCTACCATGATCAGAATTGATTCCAAAAGAAAAGCTACCAATCATCCAACAAAACATAGAAAAGAAAGAGAATATTAAATGAACCATGAAATCCACAAAACTTAAAGCAAACTGACTGCTAGCGAGCTAGATGATGGTCAAGAAGAAATCTTTAGAATCATACAAATGATCTCAACAGTAACCCCATACTGTGTTTGTGAGGATGCAGAGAATAAATGAGACAAAAATAAGAAAAAGGATAAATAATAAATTTACCTCATCAACTGAATGAACATTTCGACTGTCAGCTGTATATATTACAAGATCCTGAGGAAGTACAATAATGAGTTCCAAAGAAGTGACACTAAAAAGAATCAAATTACTGGACAGGAATCCACCAGTAGGATCAGTTAGCAACTCAAATTCAATATATCCGTCCATAATAGAAAGGCATGGAATTATTACACCCAAAATTAGGTAGGATAAGAATATGCTGAAAACAAAAATAGCAGGTCTACTTACACCAGCCATGGGAACAACAGTTGTTGGCCTTCCGTCCTGGAAGTGAAAGAGTCCACCTTTGAAATCCCTCTCATAATTATTCAGATAGCAGACTGCCTTTGTACCAATAAAAACATGAAAAACCATCAAAAGCAGTAACAGATAGCATTAACCCAAAAATAAAAAAATAGTAATAATAATACCAAATGCCAAAAAGATATTAGACATCAAGATATGAAATAAATATATGGAATAGAAGAGGAAATGAAGGAGCACTTACCGTGAAATCCCGCTGTTTGAGATAGGGCCTATTATCGTCACTGTGCCATCCGATGCTCGCTCCTCTAGTCCAGCTGATTTACAAGGCAATTAATCATCAAAATCAGATAACACATTATGAAGAACCATGATCAAGCAACATTACTCTCAAAACAAGGAAAAATTAGAAACACAAAATGAACAGAAGTCATCCAAATAAGAATTTTGCAACACTCAAATTCAATATGTGATCCATTAGAAGCGTAGTACTGAAGAAAAGGTAAAAAAAATAAAACCCACCTAATCAAACCGGTGAATTCGACAAAAAGCTCGAATTCACAGCCGAAAAAATCCTCTACCTGCTCTTTCAACCTCTCTTTAGATCAAAAGAAAAGAAACCCAAAAAAAAAAAAAAATTAATCCCGTATATGGAGAAAAATCGATAAAAATGATAAAATTATAGAGCAAACCTCGGATGGGTACGAAAGGGATGATAAGATGGGCAGAATTGGTAGCGATGAGATGAGAGAGAGTGGTGGAGAAGACGTTGGGCCTATACCCAACCGTAGAACTGCTCTTGTGAATGAATTCCAGTTCCTTGCACTCTTGTTGAGTAAGGAAATTGTTCAGAATAAGACGTGGGTGCTTCGCTTCTGCCATTTTCTTTTTCAATTTATTAATTTCCGATTTTTCTGAAGAATTCAGTCGTATTTGCTCCAACGGTTATTGGGAAACAACCAATATCAGACCAATGGGCACCACCGACAAGCAAAGGCAGGTTTTTTAATCTCATTATGGAAGCAGGCAGAGGGATAATTTATTTGAGTTTTTTTTTTTTTTTCTTTTACCTGGTTGTCTGTTAAATAATGGATTTTGGATGGAATACGCAATTGTATTAACGGTGTCCAATTAAAATACGCTATTTTATTTATTTTTTTAATTGTCTATTCAGTCAGTACAAATTAATAAAAAAAAATTAATGTGATTAACTTACTTGGCAAAAAAATTTAAAGCAAATTTTTCTCTCTCCCCGTTACTCTGTCTCCTCTTCTTTTTCACAATTCTCTCAGCTTCCCTCCTAATTCTCATGCGTTACCTCCTAGGTATCGGTACAATTTAATATCATGTATTTTAATTTTTTAAAAATATTTTCATGAACTACTATTAAAATTTAAATATTCAATATATATAAAGCTTGTTTTTATATAATTATACGCAAAATTTAATAAACTGAGTTATTCTAAAAAACTGATGTTAATGGCCTGATTCAAATAACTACCAGAGTTTTATAACCTAAAATATTTTTCCCATTTTCCCTTCTGCATCTCACAAACGAAAAATGACCAGTCCTAAGTGCAACTCACAAGTAAATATGAGCTTAAATCAATTCTGTAACAGAACAATGTTTGAATTATATTAAAAAAAACAGGCTTGACTACTCGTATAGAACAAAACTTTGTGAACATGTAAGCACAAAAGATGAATTAAGGATTGAGGTTTAATTTCCACCTAGTGTGAGAATTAATGTGATCAGACAACAAAAAAACATAAAAAAGGAATAGATAACAAAAGGAATTGCAAAGAGAACTGAGAAGTTCTTTCTCCCTTTGTTTCCCTCCCAACTAGTGTGAAAATGTAGAAATCTCGAACATTGCCGCTCTTTACATTTGCTTCAAAACTCATTGCAATTGCAGCCTACCCCTTTGACAAAATACTCTCTTACTCTCTCTAAACTGATCCGGCTGACTTGTTTGCCGATGTATGCTCAACATTTTGATGTTGTTCCTCCTTTGCAGCTCTTCCATCCGCAATTCCATTACAATCTTGCCTGTGAGTCTTTCCATCCAATTTCTCTTTTGGAGAAGCACATGCACCGTGATTGGATTTCCCCGGTCCATTTTCCTTATCCGGCAGTGATGCCGTCTCCACAGGGAAGTTCATCTCAGCTGCAGCTGGCCGTTGCAGAGCTGAAGCATTACCAGAACCTGGTGGAGGAAGAAAAACACCAGTGCCAGGAACAGGGACAGGAAGACGATTTGGAGGATGCCTTGGGGGAGCTGCTGGCCATCCAGTTGAAACAGGCGGAATAGGAACTGGTGCAGGGAAAGGCATTGGAGCGGCAACAGGGGCAGTCACAAAGAGTGGTTGCACGCCATTTGGTGGCGGAATCTGTGAGCGAATAGGTGGAGCTGGAAGTACACCAGTTGTTGTTATTGCTGTGTAATGCTTGGGCACAGAATGCCGAATATGATTTGGTGATCTACTTGGTGGTGGACCCCAGTGAGAGGATGATGCTGCAGGTGAGCTTAAGCGCTGACTGTCACTTTGTACAAACTTTTTGGGCTGTGACTTGGTGAAGGTAACAAGTATTCGTTGTTTCCGTATAGAAGGAATTGCATGCTTAGCAAAATCTGTGGATTTCCCTTGCACCACAAGGAGGGATCTGTTGCCACAATAAGATAAAACACTTGTGGGACTAGGAGCTATACATTCAATCTCCAAAAGTAGACAAGAAGAATATATTGATGGGAGGTACATACTATTAGTACTGGACCTCTGCCTCATTCGCATCATACAAGTTCTCAATATTCAAACAGCCAAGTTATTGCTACACTTGAGAAATCCAAGTGTAGCAACAATGAGCTTAATGTACTGTGTACTAACCATTAGGAGAAAAATGGAGTTAGCAAGATTACCCAGGTGAAATAGATAGCTTAAGAGAGCCTCTGTAATCCCCAGGATGATCTACAGTAATTACTCTGCCAAAAGTCAGGTCACACTCTGCCAAGAAAAGCACAGAAATGGGCTTCCCAAACCATGGCGGCCACATGTGAGGCTGTGAATGATCACCCTACAGAAATTTTCCACCATAAAGTAAAGTTAACTTGCTGAAGCAGTGTTCCAGAACCACTACACACTAAGTATAAAAGTATAATCAGGAACCTCATTGTATATGTCAATTATACAAGCATCTGGCTTCATGATCATAATCTGCATGTCAAGAAAACGTTCTATGACATCTTGCAGCAAGGTGGGAATGGGCTCATTTCTCCAATCTGAAATAAATATATTGAAGGAAAAGAACAAATGTTTCTTCAATATTGTTCTGGGAATATTCTTATATATGCATATTTACACAAGAGTTTAACATGATTTATAACATACCTTTCGAGGTTGCTGCAGCATTTTCATCTTCAGCAGGTGCATCTGCTATGGGAAGACCCAACTGAATCATCTCCCTCCCATGTCCTTTCATAGGTCTCTTGGAGACAACATATGTCTGACCTGCTTCTCCACCAACAAAAATTTAGCTGTGGTGGACATGACACAACAAGCAGATACGTTTGACCAACAAAAAATGGACAGGAAAGGCCTCCTAAAGAGAGAAAAGTATAGTATATACAGAACAAAAATACCTATGATTTAATTAGAAAGAAGAAAGTCATATATTTTCACACTAGTACAAGCATAAATAACAACTAGCAATAATCTTTTCCAGAAGTCTTAGAAAGTCGTGATAAGACAACTATAAGATTGAGTGACACATGGGCCTGAATGACCTCGCTTAAAAAGAGATCGGATACAGACATAAATGAACAATAGAGATTAGGATGAAGGCAAAAGGAACTGCAATTGATCCATCCCTAATATGTTTCCTAAGCAAGTCTATGTGACTGACTAATATATAGAACTCTAATGGAACCCTGTAGTTTCTTTTCTTTCTCCCAAGGACATTAAGATTCCAGAAAATTTAATAATCTATTAAAATTCACCCAGCATCCTGCGCCCCAATAATGCAAGAAAATGAATCCCAATCTGATGTCTATTGTCTAACATCAAGACAGTAAAAACAGAAGTGAGCCAATAACAGAAAGGATGTAGTTAAATCTCCTCCAAAATAATTAAAAAAAAAGATAAATTATTATTTTTATTGCCCAAAAACATTTTAGCCTTCCCCGCATCAGTTTCATTACATACTTTGGTCTTCTACTTGGATCTTTTAAGTTGTAGAACTAGCATTTTATGGTTGGATGCACTAGCAGTGAGATCAATCAAATGCCAGCTTTTCTGCACGGCATCAGTTTAATCTCTTATCTGATCTTTCAAGTGACGTCTCTTGTAGTCTAACTACATTTTTGATATAAGTTACATTTAGGAGTGAGTTTTACAGGACACCGGACTTCTTGCAGTTCAGAACTTTGTTTTTGCAATAAGCATCTTGTATAATCCCAAAAACTGAAATTTTCTATCCTTCTAGGTATGCTTACTGATCCACTTGATGATTAACCCCTTGAGAACATCAATGAAACCATAGCACAGATTAAAACAACCAGAAAAGACCTAGAGGACACATCAGATTTAAAAACATGGGCGACCAATATTTGCAAACAGAAGTAACCTAGGAAAGACAGAGACAATGCGATAATAAAGCTTGTTAGACACAGATATCTGTGTTGTGTAAGTCGCCCACATGGACATGGTCATAGCAGTGCAGGTTTAAGTATCTCTGCATGCCTCTTTTGAAATGAAAACTTCTGTTACAGAATCATAAATGCCAGAAAGTAATATGATATGGACAACTTGCAGTAGTATGACCGGAATAGCACGGAAGTTTGCATAAATAACTAAGGAAGGATTTACACTCATTTTCAGCCTCACAACATCTTAGACATACAAGAGGTATTCATAACGAAGCACTTCCAATCACTGATGTTTTGCATTTGGTCCAAGGAACCAGCTTAAATTCATCAGACTACAAACTGAAGCAAATAGAAAGGGGTACAGATGTACATAAGAAAGGTTTTATACTTTTAAAATTTAGAAAAGGGTAAAATAGTGAACTTGCCTTGAAACTGTCCTCTTCTCCCAGCAGTTCTCAAATCGTTAACCAATGAAACAAGTTTTGGAACTTCCACATCATCAAGCACTTGATCATACAATTTCATACCATCAACTACATTGACCTAGAGATAAGAACAGAAAATCTTAGAAGCAAAAAACAAGAGAAATCGAAATAGTAATCCATGGATGCTGTTAATTTATTCAGGATTTTAGAGAAACAAATGCCAAAGGAATTGTTACCATTTTTCCATCAACCATCTCTGAAGCAACAAATGTTTTTGGAGTAACAGCAAAACTTTGCTTCACATTCTGATTCAGAATTGAACTTGAATCATTCTCTGGTAGAACATTACAAGATGTCTCAATAATAAACTAAAAAAAAAACCAAAATAAGCAGCAAACATTAGGAAAAAATTCGACAAATTATTTCATGCTAAACAAGGTAGATTCTGTGAACAAGTGGCCACCTCCACAAAACATTATATTTCAAAAAACAAAAAAAAGTAAGCTACTCAGTCTCCCCCTTAACATAGGATATGAACTTGCCATAAGCACAACAACCCAACTATAATCAGAGAAAATTATTTTATATGATCTGAAAGGGAGCATGTAACCTTTGGGACTAATTCTTTCATCCACAGCCTCAGCCTCAGTTTCTAAATTCTCTGACAAGTTTCCGTCTGAATTTCCTGAACCCTTCAGGCAGCTATCTACATGTGGTTTTACAGTAACATCTGTTCTCATGAGAAAAAAAAAAAGAATGAATAACCTCACAATCTTCTCCAAAAGGTACTTTAAAGAAAAAAAGTGCAGTTTTGATTAATTGCCTATCTTTTTGAATCCTGCAACTTTTTTATTTCATTTAGAATGATATTAAACATGGCAAGTTCATAACATTTCATCAAGAGACAAAAACAGGAACAAAATAAAAAAAAATAAAGCCACATTTGCCTCAAAAAGGTTGGGGGGCATAACCAGAAAAAACCAGCATCAACACTTGGCACCAGTTATCTCATTACTAAACAAACATCAGTTGAAGAGCATAGGCCGTTTACTACGCTGACTGAAAGCCATCTAAAAAGAATATGCCTCCATAGAATTGCGTCTTCTACTGATTATAGTTGAGCTATAACTTTTAGGAGGTACAGGTGTGAAAAACAAATATTAAGTAAAAAAAAAGTCTTTTTTAACAATCAAATAAATAAAAGTACTTGCCCCAAATAATAGGACAGCAACACCAAAAAATGAGGATGGTATTCTAGTAGAATAGGAAACCACCCGTATTCTATGAGAAAACGGAACTGACGTAGAACCATATTAAAAGTATAATTGGAAAGATGTATTCATAAATGGGAAAAATCACGCTTGATAAACAGATGGCGATTTGTATCGTTTATAATATACGGATATCAATTAAATCCATTTTAGTGACAAATTGAAGGCTGAAGATAATACGTTTAATCCTACCATATATATCAGACTACTAATACTCTTAACATTAATAAAAGTAAAACGGAAGCAAAAGTCACATAGTAAAAATGAAAGCGCTAAACCCACTAATTAATTACCTTTCTTGTCAGCAAGTGCTAAACTCTTATCCTCCAATTTCCCACCATCACAACCTGATTTGACATCCTCAGAATTCTCAACTCCCACATTCGCTGGAAGATTTCCATCTGAACTATTATTCTCTGTAGTCGAATTAGTCGTCTCTTTAACAACCTCACTACCACCACCACCACCTCTCTGTCCTTTGTTAAACCCTGCACTTGAAGATCTCTTATACTCCTTGCCCCCAGTTTTGGGCTGATCGTGATAATACCTATGGTGCTGATTCTGTTGCTTCCTTAATGCCACTTGTTGCAGGGCAAAGATCACTTCTCCGACCGAAAAATACTGCTGCATATGCAATACAGGGTTCCAATTGCACCTCCTCTGCTGTATGCAACCTATCACTAAGTCATATTCTCCAGGCTCCCCCACCGCCCGGAGATGGTGGTAGAGGGAGTCAATTATAGCATTGGCAGCTGCGAATTCCCCCCTCAGCCACGAAATAAAACCGTCACGCTCATCTATGGGAAACCACTGGTGGCGATGGGGGTGCTGCTGTTGGATCTCATTCCCAACTCCACCAGCAACTCCGCCGCCACCAGCCGGAAACTGCATTTTATCTGAAATTACCACATTTCCCGGTGGCATTGCCATTTGATAAACCCGGTAATTATAAATACAAAACTACCACATCACAAGGAAAACCCAGATCTAATCTGATCAAAATATACCACGCGTACCAAACAAAAATGCGAAATCTTATATCAAAATTACGTAGATCGCGCAATCACCAAAATCTCCAAAAAAAGCAACCAACTTTAGCTATCACAAAATATCCCCTACAGAATTTGCAATCAATATCACCAAATTCATACGAAAGAAACTGAATTACACCTTTCCACGAACTGGGTTTTCAGTTTTCAACCGAATCAGAACAAATTCAGATGAATTTCGAGCAACTAAAATTCAAGAAAAATGTATATAGGAGGCGAATTATGCAGATCTGAGGGCCAGATTTTGCAGAATTAAAATCCCAAAACCCAAAAAATTTTTAAAAAAAAGTAATAAAAAACTATATGTAAAAAAAAGAAAGAAAGAAAGTGTGTTAAGTATGCGTTTAACAATAATGTAAAAGGGAATAGAAAAACCCAAAAAAGAAAAGTTATAAGATCTAGGGTTTCAGTGATGGGCGCGTGTGAGTGAGCAGCATAGGTAGAGAGGGACAAAAGAAATGGCTTGTAGACTACGCATCATCATCATCAATATATCATCACAACGTGTTTTTATAATGAATATGTATGTTTGTTGTGTATATTTTGCATGGTCTTAAATGGTGGCTATATGGTTAAAAAAAAAAAAACTCTTTTTCTTCTGTTTGTTTTCTTTCTTTCACGCTGGTTTTGCTGCTGACTTACAGTAACGTGAAACTGTGGCAGAATATTCCATCCATGATATTAAAAAAACAAAGGACGTTTTGGTAATTTTTTATTACATTTCGGAATTAAGTCTAGGATTATTGAGTTTCTTTAGGGTTTAATTGGTAATTAGTTAATAAGCCAATAACTAATTAGTAATTACCATAGCATTTGCTTCTCTCCCGTCTTTTAACTGGAGTTGGAAACATTGGACGCCTATTTACCTATACAAAATTGCTTTAATTTTTAAAAAAAATAAAAAAATAAATATTATATTTATTTTAGTTAATTTTTTAAAATAAAAAATAATTTTTTTAATTTTTTAAAATAAAATAAAAATTAAAAAATTAATAAAAAATATTTTTTAAATTCTCTTAATAATCTTAACATATATATATATATATATATATATATATGTGTGTGTGTGCGCGCGCGCGCGCTTTTATGTGCATACATATATAAATAAATATATGTGCATGTATATGTACTACATGCATACATACGTACATATAAATATATATATTTATGTATGTACATGTACATAAACATACATCTGCATATGTATATGTATGTATATATATATGCATATATACAGATACATATAAATATACATAGACATATATATGTATGCACATACATATGCATGCATGCATATATATATATATATATATATGTATGTATGTTTGTATGTATGTATGTATACACATACATATACATAAACATGTATCTGTATGTGCATATATACATATGTATATGTGTGTATATGTATGTATGTACATACATACATATACATATAGATATGTATATGTATATATATGTATGTACATAGATACACATACATATACATATGTATGTATGTATGTATACATACATGTATATATATGTGCATATATTCACACACACACACACACACATATATATATATATATACACTTCAGTTTTTCATTTGTTGATAAATAAAAATATTTTCTAAATTTTTTATAAAAAATAAATACTATAATTTTTTTAAGAAAATAAAAAACTGTTTTACATAAGTAAACGCATCTTTAGAGATTGAGAGCCATAATAAAATGGTTTTTAATTTGTGAAGTTATTTAAATAGTATTGAAGTTATTTCTTACATTTTAAAACTATCATATTATAAATTATCATATTATAAAAAAGATAATACGATATTTTTAATAAATAAAAGATAGTTTGATAATTTAAATAGTACTGAAGTTATTTCTTATATTTTAAAACCATCATAGGTTGCCAAACGTTGATACTTGGTATTTTAATTCTTATGTTTATCACGTAACAGTAGAGATAATTTATGTTTATCTCCAAATATTATATAGTTTGAAATTTGAGAATAACTAGTTTCATTAACCCTTTGTAAACGATCAAAGTGCTAAAATTTTATAGAATTAATCAAGTTTATGAAAGTACGATGCGGCTGCTTTTGAGACCCGAGAGAAAGTAATTTAATTTGTGTTAAACAAGTATAGTGTGGCTTCTCCATTTAACATACAAGGGGCTAAAACCTAATTTATATCAATTAAGTACCATATGGTTTTTGTAGTGTGCAATTATGTCTTAATACTGTTAACTCTAGGCTAAGGTAGCACATATTCTTTTCTCTTCTAATTGTCAATTTTTTTCTTAAATACAATTTTTGATACAAATTAAACCTCATGCTGTTAAGGGATAAATGAATAATATAAAAAATAACATACTTATTATACGCAAATTAAATCTCCCGTCATTATATATCAAAAGACTACATTGGAGATCGCTTATTTCGAATACTTGAATCCTAGTTGATCCTATGCGCGCCATCATTCTTTCGTCATTATCGGTCCTTTTTTAATAAAGTCAGCTGTACAATGCATTGCTCTTTTGGTTGGTACCAATTACGTTGTAGTTATGCACTTTGCATTATGCTGCTGTAATTTGTAATGGTTGGATCAGAACTCCACCATTCTTTAGATCAATACTACAATACTAAACTGAAGTTTATTAGTTTAGGTGTAATAAATTTTTACAGGAATCGTGGTCACCTGGCCATTACTATCAAACTAAAGTTAATGAATTTTAATCCAAGTCGAGGGGGATAATAGTATTTTAAATGTTATATGGAGAAGATGATAAATAATAAAAATGTCAGTAAGTTTAGAACTTAAAATACATGAAAATATAACAAGTATAAACCACTTGTTTTCAATAGAAGAAAAACTATATATTTATTCTCCATATTCACATGTGTTTTATACAGGAAAATAGATCTTCTATTTTTGGTATACAAAATAAGACCAAAACTAAACTTCCTAATTTACAGAAATTAATCCCAGATTTACCTCCTAATTTATAGGAGATTTCCAACACTCCTCAAGTTGGTATATAGATATCTATCATGTCCAACTTGCTAAGTGAACTATAAAACATTTTACTACATACTGCTTTAGTTAGGATATCTGCTAGCTGGTCTTCAAATTTTACAAAAAGAAATCTGATTATCTTCTCCTTTAGGTTTTGCTTTATGAAGTGTCTATCCACCTCTACATGCTTGGTTTGGTCATGTTGAACTAGGTTATGAGAAATATCAATGGCAGCTTTGTTATCACAAAACAAATTTATCTCACATTTAGGAGGAAAGCCAAGTTCGATCATCAAGGATCTAAGCCAGAGAAGTTCGCACAGCCCTTTTGCCATACCTCAAAATTCAGCTTTTGCACTAGATAAAGCCACCACCCTTTGTTTCTTGCTTCTCCACGTGACTAGGTTCCCATCAACAAATGTGAAATAACCAGAAGTTGACTTCCTATCTGAGACACTCCTAGCCCAATCTGCATCGGTACAGCCTTCAATATGCAGGTGACCATTCTTTGCAAACACAATGCCTTTTCCTGGACAAAACTTGAGATACCAAAGTATCTGGGTAACTGCACTC
This sequence comes from Excoecaria agallocha, assembly GCA_037975025.1. NCBI lineage: Eukaryota > Viridiplantae > Streptophyta > Magnoliopsida > Malpighiales > Euphorbiaceae > Excoecaria > Excoecaria agallocha. The sequence continues at coordinate 47,373,398 of CM075808.1, read as the reverse complement.
ATATGGTCTTCACTAGGAGAGTGCATAAACTGACTAACCATACTAACAGCATAAGTTATGCCAGGCCGGCTATGAGAGAGATAAATCAACTTGCCAACTAACCTTTGGTATCTTTCCTTGTCTATTGGAACTTGGTTCGGATAGTCTCCAAGACAATGGTTCTGGACTATAGATACATCAGCTGGTTTACAATCCAGCAACCCAACTTCAGCAAGTAAATCTAGCACGTATTTTCCCTGAGAGAGAACTATCCCTCAATTCGATCTATCAACTTTAATTCCCAAAAAGTATTTAAGTCCTCCTAGGTTCTTCATCTCAAAATCGATGCCAACTGTGACTGTAGTTGTGCTATCTCTTCTGTATCATCTCCTGTAATGATCATATCATCAACATATACAATTAAGATAGTAATCCTACCCTGTTTGTGTTTGAGAAATGAAGTGTGATCAAAGTTACTTTGTTTAAACCCATACTTCTTCATTGCCCAACTCAGCCTTCCAAACCAAGCTCGAGGTGACTGTTTCAAACCATATAATTGTTAGCGTAAGCCCTAGCCCCAATACATTGTAATAAAACACTTTAGTTAATAAATGAGGCATTTGTTTTATCTATTGTATTCATGTGCATATCAATTGATAGAACTGTCCAAGAATATTGTTTCAGTTTAAGTTATCATGTGTGAGGCACATGGTTGTAACACCTTGAAACAAATAAGACTTCATTCTAAATATCGCTAGTCAGTCATTGTTATGGGAATAACAATGAATTAAGACTAGTATGCTCTCTCTGATAAGTTGAGTTCTATCTTACAGATCATAAGGACAAGAGTGTCAATCAGAGATCATAGATACATGTTTAGAACATGGTATCTGGATTCGATCCGTTCATGAGAACACTACATGGTACAAGTCATAAGTGTTCATCATATGCAAGTTTTGTATCGGAGTTCTTAGACCTAAAATCTCTATGAAACTCTTTATGAATTAGTGTGTACTTTGACATACACCTAACGTGCTCGTAACAAAGTGACAAGTACGGGTATGCATTGATTCATGTTAGAGAGCATGAGAGAAGTGATGGGATTACCCCTTTCAATAAGAGAGAAAATATCATCGGCCACTTGATCAGTGAACTGAGAAGTGTATGGTCATACCGAGATGAAATAATGAATAATCATTATTTATCTGAGAGTTCAGTGTCACTGGAATATCAAGAAAGGAATTAATATATATAAGGATGACTAGTTTCATGCCTTATATTAATTCTGATATTTATGGATAAGGGACTATGCAAAATTGCATTAGGTCACTAAATGCCATTTGCATTTTCATTTAATTTGGAATGCTATAATATCTTGCTAGAGAATATATATAGCCTTTGAATTAATTCATTAATTCACTGCCAACATTAAATGGACCTATAGGATCGCACACAAAGCATTAGGCTTAAAATATTTAAATAAAGTATTGGGCATTAATTTGGGCTTTTAATTAAAGTCAAATTAATGTATGGAATGGGTATTAAAATTGCTATTAGACCTTGGTCCATGAGAGAGAGAAATTTAGCCCACATGGTTTAATTTCAATTAATTAATTATCTTATATTAATTAAGTTAATTGAGTATTAAATCATAATGATATTTAAATCAAATTAAAACACTTAAAAAGGAGATGACCTAGCCAAAATTCCAAGATAAAAAACCAAGGGAATTTCGGCACATGTTGATTTCCAAGTTAAGTGATTAATTTGATTAAAATGTCTTATGTTTTATTTCAAATTAATTCAAAAGAGTTTGAATTAATATATGTCACTTGATTATAGGAAGTGATTAAGACTAAATTAACTATCTTGAGGTAGTGGATTTCAGAATTATCACTTAAAAATAAATGACATATATATATTGAATGAAAAAAAAGGTAAAACCCTAGTGGTGGCGTGAATTGTTCTCTCTCTCACAAATAATTCTCTTGGCCGACTTTCACAAGGAGAAAGGATTGTTCCTTGTTTCTCTTATGTTCTTGGGCAACTATAGTAACCTAAAAGAAGAACAAGATCAAATCTTGTAGCTTCAATCCATTGCCATTACACAATACTTAATTAGAGAGCTAGCAATCTCGATTTTTAAGCCATCTTTGCAAGTGTGTGTGTGAGAATAGAGAGGAGTGGCGTAAAGGCTATTCTTTGGCATTGGTGATCAAGATCTAAGGTGGATAAATTCATCTTAGTTGCCGGTCATCACCAAATTCAAGTTTTAAAAGGCATCTAAAGTTGTAAGTTTTTAAAACCCTAAAATTGCATGTTTCGATAATTGTCATGGAATTGTTTGGCATGTATGATCAATTTTATCGTTTTTTTGCTGCATGATTACCATGTACATACCATGTCATATTCCATCAATAATGCTTTTCGTAACTTGCAAGCAATGTTACCCTTAACATTTGCCATGTATCCAGGAGGAATATCCATGTAGATTTCTTCTTCAAGATCACCATGAAGGAAGGCATTCTTTACATCAAATTGATGTAAGGGCCAGTTAAGGTTTGCTGCAAGAGACAATAAAACTCTGATGGTGTTCAATTTTGCTACTGGAGAGAAGGTTTCTTGGTAATCTACCCCATATATTTGTGTGTAGCCTTTGGCAACCACTCTGGCTTTGTATCTCTCAATGGATCCATCTGATTTGTATTTGACAGAGAACACCCATTTGCATCCTACTATGCGCTTCCCTTCTGGTGGAGTAACAAGGTCTCATGTTTTATTTTTTAGCAACGCACTCATCTCTTCCTCCATGGCCTGAGTCCACTTGGGGTCTTTTAATGCTTCTTTCACATTTGTGGGAATGTAGTAAGATGATAACCCATTTGCAAGATCCTTCAATGATGCAGGCAGCATCCCCGTTGACATATAGTTTGCAATGCGATATTTAGATTGCCTATCTTCCACCTCTGGTGAGTACTGGTTTGGAGGCTTGCCATGATTATGCCTAGCAAGTAATGTAAAACCAACCATAGGACCACTAATGTCTACAATATCAGATAATGGATTAGCAAAAAGAGTAGATGGTGAATTTACCTCAGGGATATTCTACTAAAACAGTTGCAAGGCATTTATACCAATTAAATCTACTAAATCTCATGTCAAACCAAACAAACTGCATCCAAAACCACACACCTTAACGGAAATACATAGACAACATATATATACTTGTGCCTTCTACAATGATGCAATAGAAAGAATTTGAAGAAAATCTTGAAAGAATTGGAAGCTAACCAGGAAACACCTTTTACCTTTAAGCCGCCAATAAGATGCCCTGGCATGCTTCCAATGTATGTTCTTCTGTGCCCTCTAATATCTGCCTCATCCTTGACACCACCAAGAGATATGCGAACGAATTTTCTGCCCAAGGCCACAGCAATAGATGATGCTAAAGATGTTTTCCCAACACCTGGTGGACCAACAAAGCACAAGACAGGACCTCTTGCATCTGGTTTAAGCTGCAATATAATATCTCTACGCATATAAATGATCATTTGAAGCTTGTAACAGTACAAGAGACATTCATGGCAAAAAATGGAAAATATATCAACCTTGCGAACAGCTAGATATTCGATGATTTGTTGCTTGACCTTCACTAGGCCATAATGGTCACTGTCAAGATGTTCTTTTGCACATTTTAAGTCCAAATCATGTTCCTCACTCGCCTTTTGCCAAGGAAGATCAGCAAGAAGCTCCAAGTAAACCCGTGAACTATTATAACCAGGTTGCTGAGGTTGCATTTTCTTAAGCCTCCTGAAATAAAAGAAAAGGAAAAGGAGAATATGCAAAAGGTTCAGAAGAAACCCAGCATAAACCTCTTAGCTCCTTCACCTGCCCAAGGAACAAAGTGCAAGGAAATACAATAATTATGTCTGATAGGGATCAAACATCCATTTATGTCAAGAAAATAATTTCTGTGGAAAATGTTTCATCTAAAAATGATTTTCAAGAAAGAAATGAACTGTTGCCCATTGCATCAAATAATTGGGAAAAAAGAAATTCCTCCTTAGTGAAAACATGAGGTCATGAGAACTTCATAGATTTCAATTTGCCAATTAGTACAAAAGATTGGTATTATATTATGGCAGTTGCCAAGACCCACAAAGGCCCATGGTGACCATTGAATGTGATAGCAATAGAAAGAGGTTGGTGCAATACTGGTAGTGACTATTTAGCCTCTTATCATAGATTTCTTCTTTTGTGGAAGTGCAAAAAATGAATTCTAATGGATTAATATATAAATTTATCCCTAAACTATCACCATTTAACAGATTTTCCTCCTGAATTAATTACATATTAGATTATCCTTCTAAATTTGCAGGAGATAGATCAGTAGCTATTACAGAAGAGGGGGGAAGGAACATTCATCAACACCATCACCAGCATTTGAAGAAGTTGTATCTGAAGAGGTCGTTGTCTCACTACTTCCTACAGTATCCGATCCTTCATTTTCGGATGAGCCACCAGTACCAGCAGATGAGTCACCAGGTACATTAAATCTTGGCCATTCATACTTCATCCAGCTCACTTCTTCATCACCATTCTCCCCCTGACGAGGTGAGGTGGAGGGCTTAGAAAAGAACATAGCTGATTCAAGAAAAGTAAAGTCCATGGTGACATATGTTCGTTTATGATTGGGATCGAAGCACTGATATCCCTTTTGATAAACGCCATACCCAAGAAAGATACACCTTACAATGCAAGGATCAAGCTTTGTCTATTGGTCCTTTTGGACATGAACAAAGACGATGCACCCAAACACACGTGGGGGCATCATCAATGTAGATGGCGTAGGAATAAGGTTGGAGAGCACCTGGATAGGAGTCTGCATCTTAAGAACTCTGGACAGCATTCTATTGATCACATACACAGCATGCATGACAGTGTCTATCCAGTAATGCCCAGGCATATTAGCTTCAATGAGCAAAGCTCTAGCAATTTCAAGAATGTGCCTATTTTTTCGTTCGGCGACTCCATTTTGCTGGGGAGTTTGAGGATATGAAGCCTAATGAACCATTCCATGTTGATGGAAGAATTTTGTGAACCGTGTGTTTATAAATTCACCTCCATGCATTATCTGAACGAAGAACCTTTGGTTGGGCGAAATATTGGGTGCAAATCATTTTATAAAAGCACTGGAACATTTTAAAGACTTCATCCTTATTTTTTAATAGATACAACCATGTCATCCTTGTGCAATCATCCACAAAAATCAAAAACCACTGAAAACCATGTAAGTTGGGCTTTGAAGATAAACCCCACACATCAGTATGAATAAGAGAAAATGGAACTGCACTTTTATTGAAACTTAAGGGATAAGTAACACGATGGCTTTTAGCCAAGATACAGGTTTCACACTTCAATTTGGAAGAATTCACATCAGCAAACAATGTAGGAAAGACATGTTGTAAGTATCCAAATGAAGGATGACCCAATCTCCTGTGCCAAAGCCACACTCGTTCCTCCTTGGATTTATTTTTAACAATAGTTTGATAGACTGTTCCTGGACCAGTTCCCATCTTGAAATCTGCCAGGTAATAGAGCCCCCCTTCTTAATACCACGACCAACAATCTCCTTGGTCCAAATATCCTGAAGTAAGACAGCATTAGAAGAGATGATAGCAGTATAATTTAAATCTTTAGTAAGTTGGCTCACAAATATGAGTTTATGAGACAAGGATGGAACAAGAAGAGTGTTAGATAAAGGTAGTTTAGGTGTCAACATTACTGTTCCAGCCCCTGTTATAGGGGAAAGTCTCCTATTAGCATTGGTAATATTGGTTCTTCTAGGTGTAGATTGTTGTGAAAAATCAGTTTCATCATAGGTCATATGGTTGGTGGCTCCTAAGTTAAGAATCCAGGTGATATGATTATTTTCTTTACTGAAAATAGAGGAATGCATACCTACAACTAAGCTATGAAATTTAGCAGTGTTAACATTGTTAGCTTGAGCTGGGATTAAGGAGAGATGCACATCACTGATAGCAGCTGAACCTTGACCCCTGGCTCCTTATTCACCCTTATTGATATTTTTATTCCCATCTCCATTACATTTTTTCTTTGACTGCAGTTCATGCCACCACTCAGGATAGCCATAGATCTTAAAGTATGTCTCTCTAGTATGTTTAGTTCCACCACAATGAGAACATTTCAGTTCATCAGCCCCATGTTTGGTTTTGGAAGAGGAACTTGATTTTCCATTGTGAGAGGGTGTGATCATCAGATTTACAATCCTTAAACTTTTAAAAGCCAGGATAGAACCAGATGGTTCATCAGCCATAGATCCTACCATCACAGCTTGACGCATAGCTTCTTGTCGAACATGTCCATATATAAGCTTGTTCCACCGACGGGAATGGTTGCATTTGCAAAATGTCTCTGCGTATGTTGTCAAGCCTTTCATCCAAGCCATCCAGGAATCGATACACTCGATCTTCCTGCACTGTGTTGTTATAACGTTGAATATCAGTCTGACATTCCATAGGATTCAGCCTTCTAAAGTCAATTTCCCTCCACAATCCCTGCAGATTATTGTAGTATTTTTCCACTGAACCACCTACCTGTTGCAATTATGAGACTTTACGTCGAAGATCATATACTTGAGAGGCATCACTTCCATCGAAGAATGTGGTTGCCACAGCTTCTCATACCAGTTTTGTTGTAGGATACCTGATGAAGTTTTCGATCAATGATGGATCCATGGAATTGATGAGTCATCCTTTTACTATAGCATCATCAGTATGCCATCTCCTAAAGCCTGGATCTGTTATCTCAGGTTGAGGCAGATCACCATTAATATATCCCAACTTGTCTTTGCCAGAGATATACATCTCCACCACTTGAGACCATAGCCCAAAATTCGTTCCATCTAGTCTAACTCCAATTGGACCAATTGACATATCTGATGTCACACTGGTGCTAGAGTTCTTAGATAAGATTTCAGCCATTTTTGCAGTGAGTTCTGATAGGATTACTGAAGAAGATACTTCCACAGCATCTGGTGATCGAGAGCTTTCATCGGCCATGTCAGTAGTTTGAAATGTCTTAGAAGAGGTTTGCTGGTGTTAGTGCCCGTACACTACAAGAAAATTCTAAAACAGCAACGGAAAATAGCAACGAAAATTGTTGATTTTCTGTTGCTAATTAAAATTAGCAACAGAAAAATCAGTTGCTATTATCACCGTTGCTATTTTTAACAACAAAAATGATTTCGTTGCTAAATTTAGCAACGGAATTTGAATTCCGTTGCTAAATTTAGCAATGAAATTTGAATTCCGTTGCTAATTCCAACCAGTGTAAGATTCGGTGAAATTTTCAAAATAGCAATGAAAATTAATTTTTGTTGCAATTTTTAGCAACGAAAAATAATTTTCGTTGCTATTTTTAGCAACGGAAATCACAATTTCGTTGTTATTTTCAGCCAGTATTATAAAAAAATGCGACGAAATTTTCGTCGCTCTTTCGTCACTAAAATATTGTTAATTATTTACAAAATTACTTTCAGTTTTTCTATTTGTGGCCCATAAGATCTCAAAAAATTTTGAACTTAGATTGTGATAGAAGATTACAAACTAAATCAAATATTTGTGGTAATCACATGTAATACAAATGAAATTAATTTCACTCTATTTTTAGAAATTATAACTATAAAAAAATAAAATAAATATGGCCCATAAGATCTCAAGCAGCAAAACATTAAATAAATTTGTAGAGCCAAAGCAGCAACCCCATTTCCTTTTTTCAACTACAATAGGATACCTCTCAATTCATCAAAATTAATTCAAAAGCAAAAATCATACAAAGATTAAAAATCAATTCAAAACTTGCATCCAAATATCCAAAATTAAATCAACCAAAATTAAACCAAGAAGAAAAAGAGATATGAGTTAGAACATACCTTTGAAATTTAGATTCTTTAGATCCACAGAAGAAGAGAAAGAGACAAACCCAAAACTCCATTATAGACAAACCTACTTTTACCCTTTAAAATGAGTCAAGTAAGTCTTAGATTGGGAGATCTAACTCCAAATAAACAACAAATAAGAAAAAACAAAAATTAAAGATAAATAAAATTATCAAATCAAAGGAAATCAAGAAAAAGAAAATAACAAAACAAGAAAAATTGAGAGAAAAATAAGTACCTTTAGATGAGATTGAAAGAGGCCTTGATGGAGAGCGAGAGAGAGAGAGACAAAGAGAGGCTTGAGGCAGAAAAATGTAGAGCCAAAGAAAATCGCAGCTTTTATACTTAGGGCTAAGAAAATCGCAGCTATTTTTTCAAATTAGCAACGAAATTAGATTTTCGTTGCTAAAATAGCAACGAAAAATGAATTCCGTTGCTATTTTTTGTGACAAAATTTTTTTCTCAAATGATCTTAATTTAGCAACGAAAATTGGATTCCGTTGCTATTTTTCAAATTAGCAACGGAATATGAGTTCCGTTGATATTTTTTTGTACAAAATTTTTTTCTCGAATGATCTTAATTTAGCAACGGAAATGGAATTCCGTTGCTATTCTTTGTATCAAAATTTTTTTCTCGAATAATCTTAATTTAGCAACGGAAATTTGTGACAAAAATTTTTCTCGAATGATCTTAATTTAGCAACGGAAAATGAATTCCGTTGCTATTTTCAAATTAGCAACGAAAATAATTCCGTTGCTATTATTTATACCTTCACTAAATTCGAGATAAAATAGCAATGGAATCTATATTTCGTTGCTATTTTAGCAACGGAACATAAATTCCGTTGCTATTATTTATACCTTCACTAAATTTAACATAAAATAGCAACGGAATTTATATTCCGTTGCTATCTATTATTTATACCTTCACTAAATTCGACATAAAATAGCAACGAAATTTATATTCCGTTGCTATTTTAGCAAAAATAGCAACGAAATTTAATTTTCGTTGCTATTTTAGCAACAGAATTAATTTCGTTGCTAATTTTCATCCCAAATTTTTCTCACTGTCAAGTGGCGCTAAAATCTCCCTCTTTTTTAGCAACGGAATAAAAAAAAAACTACATTTTTTAAGTGGAACGGAAGAAATATATTAAGTTTAATTAAATTAGACCATCAAGTCAATGCATTTGTCTACTACTAATTTATGGTAAAATTTGAATTATTGAATAATAGGCTTTAAATCATTTCTTATATGCTCTTCACATCCAAAAACGTGATATGATATGAAAAGTATTTAAATATAAAAATAAAAAATAAAAAGGAAAATAAGCAATCTGTCAAGTGTCAACTATTAGTAGGCAAGATAAAATAAAATACATTTTAAATTAATAGTACTAGATTGGCCAGAACTATAAAGCATTAGAGATGATCTCCAATGGCAATTTTTTTTTAAATAATCAATATTTATAACAGTGGATAACTAATTTGAAGTAATGCTAAGCTTTTGATTATTAAATATAAGTTTATGTGAGATTTTTTCGTCCAAAAAAAAAAGAAAAATAATACTACGTGATAAATAAATTTATTCGAAATTGTTTATTTATGTTTGAAGCCAACGGCCTAAATAGGTTAATAATATATACAATATATAAATCTAATGGCCAAATTTTTTATGCATTATTTCGAAAGTAAACAATTTCATAAGTATCTAAAAAAAGTTTGAATTGCTAGTTCCGAGTCAACTTAATCTTCCAACAAAGTCATATGAGGAAAGGAGAAGGAAGACTAGTTTTGTTTTTTATTTTTTATTTTTTATTTTTTAAGAAGAAACAAACAACTAAACAACTTAGATTGTAGTCAGCTTTGGAAAGGAAATTCCCATGGTATCACAGGATAAGAATGTACCCAGACCAGCAGGATACAACAAATGCTAAACAAATCGATTGTCTTGGTTATAAGTTCAGTTGGCAAGAAGATCCGCAGCAATATTAGATTCTTTGTAGATATGGCAAATAACGACTTGCCAATCACGATTTAACAATTCCCTAATGTGGAGGATGATGGGACAATGAGAGGGGTGGACATCTAAATTTAGAGTTAGAACTGAAACTATAGTTTTGTTATCCACTTGAAGAAGAAGTCGTCTCCAACCTCTATTCCACGGTTCCTGCAATCCCGAGAGGACTCCCTAAATCTCTACAAGATAGGCACTCTCATTGCCAACATAAGCCGAGAAAACACACATCCATCTTCCCAAAGTATCACGAAACAAACCACTACATGCGGCCTACAAGATGGACTAACGAAATGAAGCATAAGTATTAATTAGAACGAGCCAACTCGAAGGGGTTGGGTTCCAGCCTACCAAAATCTCTTGTTTTCCACCATACACTACAAGAAAAATGCAATTTAGCAACGGAAATTGATATTTTCTATTGCTAATAAAAAATAGCAACGGAAATTAGCAATGGAAATGCTAATCCGGCGGTTGCTATTTTTTAGCAACGGATTTCATTTCTGTTACTAAATTCAACCAACTCATTTTTGGTAAATTGGTAATTTTTTAGCAACGGAAAAGTCAATTCCGTTGCTAAAATTAGCAACGGAATTGAAATTTCTGTTGCTAATTTTAGCAACCAAAAGTCAATTTTATTTTTTCATAAGCTGCATAATTTTACATATATACAAAATGAGACTAGTTCTGATGCTTTCAGGGAATAAATTATAGTTTTAATGTGGAAATCAAGCAGGAATTTGTGACAAGGTAGTCATTTGAATTTATACCAGTGGTCCATGTTAATACATAATTTTATATATGCTTAATGAGACTAGTTGCTAGTCAGAAGCCCTCTCACGTAGCAATTATGGCAAACAAATAGTGTTTGACCATGTATTTACTTCAAAAAATTTAACAAGCCTGTTATGGAATAAGGCAGATTTAACATATATGATTACCATATGCAGTTCATAAGATACCAGAAACAACATATAGAGCAATAAAAGAAAACCAACCATAACAGCCCCCAAAGAATACAAGAAAATCAGCCTAAATGCATTATTTTTACGGTACAGACTATTTTTGTCATAACTTTTGCTACAAGTGTCAGATTTCTTATTATAATATGTTTTTGGAAAGCTCGTTTCGAGACGGTCACTTATTACAAAGCAAAGCTCTTGTACTAGCATTTTTCAGGCCCAAAAAATAACGTTAACGTTGTTATTTTTCAGTTTAAAGTTTTTATGATTTTTCAGGGATATTTGGTCTTTTCTTGTTTTCACTCATATAAATTATTTTCTTTTCCTAGTTCAAATGAAAGGAATCCATATCTTAATCACATAATTTAATAATAAATTTAAATATAATTATTTATTATTTTAACACTATCTAAAATAAAACTGATTACAAAATATTAGCACAATTGTCCAATTAACAAAAAAGAAATGCAAGTATCATGTGAGAAACTAAATGACAATTAATTTATTCCTCAATTGTCCAATTCTTTTGCAGCATTGACAGGAATTTTGAAGTGAAACCCCTCTTTTTCCTTACCTGAATGTAAATTAGAAACAAATATATTATCTAATAAATCAAGCAAAAGAGAAGAAATAATAGTATCCTACCTCTAGGCTTCCCAACATAGGCATTAAAGATCCAGTGTGCTTCCTTTCGTTCTTTGGTTTCTTGATTAGGACACTAGTTAGAGATCTGCAGAAGTTGAGATTGAAGATTTTTCACTATTAAAAATTACGAAATTATGCTTTTCCCTTAACCCTTACCAGAAAATCACAAAATAATTCATTTTTTATCCCTTTGGAAAACTCATTTTACATGCTAATTTTCTCTTAAATTCGGGAAATGCACATCTAATTGAGGATAGAATCAAGAACATATTACTTAAAAGAATTGCACTTTTTCTATCTTTAATATCGTATCTGAACCTTGATCATCATTGCTTATAGATAAAATTACTGATTAATCCACTGGAATTAGCCAACTGCAAAATGAAAAAATACAAGAAGCAGGTATTTGGATTTTCTAGAAACTATAAAGCAGGGTTTTAGTTATCCCTAATCAATTGCTTAATCTCCCTGTTTCACTCTATTTAATCAATTCAAATTTGACATTTTTCTGGATCAAAGAAGGAAATTTAAAAAATGGAAATGAAGGAAAGGGTAATACCTGAAATCCTAATATCAAATCGGCTTCCCAGTTGTTTGAGAAAAATTTGACATTTTTCTGTTTCACTCTATTTAATCAGGCTTCCCAGTTGTTTCCCCAAGAGCTGTTATCAAATTCGCTCTTTGTGGGTCTAGTAATGCACCCACTGTTGAACCCATTGCAACAAAGTGCTTTGGTGAGGATGAATACAAAATCAAAGAAATGAATAAAACATGAAAAGCTGAATTAAGTAAAATCAAACCTGATTAACGAAGGTGGGAGGGAAGTAGATGTCCATAGCGAGAATTCCAACATTCTTTGCCATTTCTCTTAGCTACAAAGATAAAAATTAAAATCAAATCGAACAGCTCTCTTCTTCTTCTTCTTCTTCTTCTTCTTCTTCTTCTTACTCCTCTTAAAACAAAGATTTGAAATGAATAAATAAATAGAAAAAAGGAGAAAAAGGATAGAAACAGCGGACCCTTGAAAGCAGCAAAGAGAAAGGAGACGATGAGGACTCACGGTCGTCCGATCACCGGATAGTGGCAGATCTGAGGAAGAACGGAGCGAAAAGTGGTAGATTTGTGAAAAAGAAAATGCCGAATCGTGAAAATAAGCACAAAAATGAAAGAAATGGGGTTTTTTCTTCTATATATTATTTTCTAGCAACGGAATTTAATTCCGTTGCTATTTTAACAACGATTTTAAATTTAACAATGGAAATTAGCAACGAAAAATAATTTAGCAACGGAATATGGTGGCACTTGGCGGCGAAAAAAAATTTGGGATGAAAATTAGCAATGGAAATTATTTCCGTTGCTAAAATCCATTGCTATTTTAGCAACGGAAATAATTCCGTTGCTATTATTTATACCTTCACTAAATTCAACATAAAGTAGCAACGGAATTTATATTCTGTTGCTATTATTTATACCTTCACTAAATTCAACATAAAATAGCAACGAAATTTATATTCCGTTGCTATTTTAACAACGAAATTTAATTTTTGTTGCTATTTTAGCAACATAATTAATTTTCGTTGCTAATTTTCATCCCAAATTTTTTTCGCTGTCAAGTGCTGCCATTTTTAGCAACGGAAATTATTTTCCATTGCTAATTTCTGTTGCTATATTTTGGTGCTAAAATCTCCCTCCTTTTTAGCAACGGATACAACCATTTTGTATTCCATTGCTAAATTCCTAAAACTTCAACCAATTTTAACAACGAAATTTATTTTTCGTTGCTAAATAGCAACGGAATGGATTCCATAGCTATTTTTCTGTTGCTATTTGGCTATTTTCTTGTAGTGGTAGGGATTAGGAACATCCTCTGATACCATGTTTTCAATAGAAGAAAAACTATATATTTATTCTCCAGATTCACAGGTGTTTTATACAGGAAAATAGATCTTTTATTTTTGGTATACAAAATAAGACCAAAACTAAACTTCCTAATTTACAGAAATTAATCCTAGATTTACCTCCTAATTTATAGGAGATTTCCAACACCACTAACCCAAAATTAGCTCTTTTGTTTTATTAAAATGCATTATCATTAAACTAATACTGCATGCTTATGTAAAATTTTGGAGATATTATGCTGAGGAAAAACACGAAATGAACGTATTATTAAACAATAAAAACCAAAGGAAATGTTCCTGAAACTATATATTTTGCATTCTTTTTTCCGCCTCATAAAAATGATCTTCGGATTTGTTTTTTCTTTTTTTTTCCCCGCTTTTCCTGCTTAGGAAATCCAGCATGGTTTAACATCGATACAGGTTTTCAAATGCCAAACATTTCGACTGCGGCTGCATGCCGCCTAATTCACATGCAGCTCAAATTTGTGCGAGGATGATTTCGTGGAGAAAATTAAATTGAAATCAATCCTCTAAAAGGGGAGAAAGGACGATAAAAAGATATATTTTGTTGGACATAATCAAACTAAAATTGATAGATGGTATGATCTCAAGTTCTAATCCACTCAAAATGTTCTAGTATAGATTGAATATCTGCACTGGCCAACTGTGCTTCCGACTGTCGTGCCCAATGCTAACAGTTTGCATTGAAATGTCAATGCTGCGATGTTACGGACAATGCTGATTTGCAAATGAATTCTTGCTGCGGGGCATGCCTCTGTGTCCAAAACTTATGATCATCTGCAGGAAGTTTTGCACCAATGCGTTTTCGGCGTAAGAGGAGATGTAGACAATGTAAGTGAATTTTCTATGCAGAACCTGCAGGTAAAACCAGTATCAAACTGCAATACTGCCCCACAGCACCATGTTGTTTTGGCTGAACTTGGTTCCAGCTTGCAGCTTGAGGTGAAATCCACGTCTTCAGGCTAAGTCTAGAGCAAGAAACGGATAGTCAGTCCCTTAAACCAATTTTATAGTGTGAGGTAGGAATCCAGGATCTCAACTTCCTCATAAACAGTTCCAAATCTTCACAAAAAGAAAAAGAAAAGAAAAAAAGAAGGGGCAACCTAATGAAATCATGGCCTTTTCCCAATGACTCTATAGCAAGGCACGACTAGTTGTAGTCTGTTGGAGCAATCATAAATTTATAGCACGAGGTATGAATCCAAGATCCAAATGTTCTGCATAAAGAGAGCTAAACCTTTAATAAATAAATAAATAAAAATCTGTAAGAATGGTCTCATTTACCTTTTCTTTTCTTCAAGAAAGTTTATGGAATGACCATCCAGAGACTTCAATCTTTTGCCAAATATAGTAACTCCAATTTCGAAACTGGCTGCAAGCTGAGCCATAACTTAGCTATAGTTTTTGACAATCATGGGTCCTAACCTGGAGAAGAGCAGCACCAGTCAGAAGATCACTATCATTTAACAACATCGACAATAGGGAAATGAGCAGCATCCTGGACAAGGTCTTTGCCAATGCAAGATATATTGAAACTATACACGTCTTCCAAAAATGGAAGACTGGTTCCACCTCTTCAAGTCCAGCAACACACTGAATAGGTTGAGGACAAAAAAAGATAAGCCTAAATTACCAACCCTAATAGATTTATAACCAGCCAAAACATAAAGAAAAGAACTCACAATACTTGCGGTGTCAGGCAAAATGGCACCTCCAGGCTTCAACCATTTATCCCTCGGAAATAACACAGAACTGAGCACCGACTCATACGGTAGGCAATACCCCATCCATTCACTTACTAACACATCTATACTATGCGGTTCAATTTGTATGGACTTATCAAGTTCTTCAACCATTCCTTGGACCACATTTATAACCCCAAGGCAGCAGTGACTGCCATCATTTTGCGAATTAATATGCAAGAGGCCATTCTCTTTAGCAACCCATAACAATCAGACAAACCAAAGACATGAGTCTCAGAACTATAAGATAAACAAAAGAGTGAAGCAAACTAAAAAGAAGAAGACATACCTGAGTTGCTACTTCCGCCGTCTTCTCACTGGCTTCAACAGCAATCAGTCCTGAAGCCCTTTGGCTGCAAAGAGACTAAAAGAATAAGAGAAAGAAGTCCTTAAGGCCTTGAAATATTTTATAAGTGTAGAACAAATCACTTAGTAGAATCAGGGAATATATAGTTCCAACATACTGCCATGGAGTACTATGGTCAATTTAAGTGCTAACTGAAATATAAGGGATCATTCCATTTTTCTTTTTTCAGAAAGTTTACAAAGCATCCAAGCTCAAAGACATTTACTGGCAAGTAAAGCATGCAGTCTTCTTCTATCATTTTCATGAGATCTCTAACAACATCATCAGTTACGGAGAAGAAAGGGAGGAATCCTTCTAAAGGGACCATGCATTACAACTTTCAGCTAATTCAATAGTCAAATTGGAGATAGCTTTTCTTAATTCTATTTCAAGGAATCAACAACTTTAACGTTCTGCAAAGCAATCAATAGGTGTTTCAAATTTCAGGAAAACAATCGAGACAGAGATATCGGGAATATTGCAGCACTTACTGCATTCAACTCAGAGGCTGACTTGATCCCACTCTGTCACCATCAGCTAAGCCTGATTGCAAAGGCCATTGACACTTTACCAACAAGGACAGCCAGCTTACTTTGCAGGGTCAGGCGACGTATGACCTTTCCAAGCTTTTGCTTTCGTTAAACTTGAAAAAGTGGGTCCCATGAAAATTCAATATTATTTTGCCCCAGATATTATGGCATTAAAACGGATAGAAGGAAGTGAGATAGAAGATTTTGCCCATGGCAAAAAGCATAGCCATTGACAATAGCTCTAAGATAAACAAAAAAGAGAAGCAGTAATAGAAGAGGGGCGCAGTGGATGAGAAGCAGAAATATTATAAGAGCTAAGCCTAAACATGAATTGCTTCCTCACCTGAGCATGCAAGTTCCACAGCCTACATCCATCACAGTCGTGCCTGTCAAGAGTGAAGGATTTTTCAAGAGGGCTTGCCCATAAGCGTATGTTCTCACCTGTATAACCCGAATGAAAATGTCTTCGTGATATAGTCATTGATAAAAATCAAGTCAGAAATTTCGCAGTAAGTCTATATTTTGGTATTAAATAGCACAATTGAAACCTCAGTACCTTATCAACTCTCTGTGTATACTATATCAACTATAAGAACCAAAATAACTCTCGTTGACTTTCTTTCCATCCCTTCCAAATGATTCGAAAGACCCATGGAAACGGAGGCATCCTCTTTCAGTCCATTTCCTTCAAATCTGTAAGAACTAGATGTGGAATTCGGTCCAGTATTGTCATCTCCAAGAAAAACATTCAGTAAATCCCGCATGACTTCCTCATTATCCACTGATGCAACGAAATCATCTTCAGCAAAACTGTACCATAGTGAATAGTCTTGCATAAAGGGTTTCAGATATTCATCATCATCCCATGCCAATTTAACATCCTCTAGGTTGGATTTATGCCTTGTAAACAAGCACAATTTAAAAAGCCCTAACCGAATAAAATTTTCCCCTCATCTCCCATCTCTCAATCTCTCAGCTCCCTTCCCGCAGGTCAATCTGGTTCTGGTCTGCTGCTCTCACTTGCCGCCACCACCACCGAGGTCTGAGGCTCTTCCTCCACTCCTCACTCACCGGCACCGGCCTCGGCCTCGGTTTTTGTTCTGTGAAGCGCGAATTTGACAATTGGCTAGTTCTTTTCATCTTGATTTTGACATTTTTCATGTTTCAAATTCTATGATCAAATTCATCACCTTCATTCCATTTATCCTCTCATTTCCTTGATACTCATCCTTCAGGAAATCACAAATAGCTTTAGCTGAAAATACGTGTCATAATTCTGTTAAAAATAGTTAGGGAAAGTGCAGGAAAGAGGCAGTCCTTAGCTTCAGATTTTCTTGTCTTATTTTCCTTGTGAGCTTTTATTTGCAGAACATTGAGAAAGCAAGAGCTAAGCTTCTAAAATCAATATAGACATGCCTCTTATACGTATATATTTAAGCTTTGATTTACACATTTCAAGGTTCACTGAAAGAGCTAAGCTTTTTTTGATTTATAAATAACCCATTTGATTCAGTTTTTGATATGTGATAATGATTTCCATTCTCCAGAGTCGTAACCTGTATTCTTAAACCATCTATTAAACATACATCTTCTTCAAGCTGTGGATATAACGACTTCTTAAGCGATTTGGATTATGATGATTCGTGTAGAACAGTGGTTTTCCGAGTTGTTAGCTCAGGAAAGTCCTATTCACAGTCTGATATGATTAAGATCCTGAAGAAATTAATGTGGCTGGTTAACGCTATAACTGGGGAGAAGAAAGGCGAGAACATCTTTGCCGATACATTGAGGACCTATGCGATGCGAGAAGAGCTGTAAGAGATGGCCCATGTTTAGCTGTCCACAAGCCTGGAAGGATTTTTAGATCAGCAATGTCATGCAAATAATGAATTTTAACAGTAGAAACTGCAACATATATTGCAAAAAGACAATGCTCTTAAACTTTCTTTGATACAAAATTTCAAACTTAATTTTATACACTTAAGTATAATATACTATACTTACTACTTACTAGTGTGCTAAACTGAATTGTTGAAATTTTCTCATTCCATTTAGGTATATAAGATTTCAAATGCACTAAGGAATTAAATTGTTGAAATTCTTTACTTTCAATTCAATTATTTATGCATACCAATATATATAAGTTTAAGTATCTAAACTTTTTAATATTTTACACAAACACAGTTATAAATCTTATTCTCTATACACTAATTTGTAAAATTTCATATTATTCTCACTATCTATTTTTAATGGTGGATATCTATTTTTAAAAATATATTTTTATAACTGATTGAATCTAGAAACAATAGAACTAATGAATCTAGAAAAGAAAGAGAAATACAAAATTTGGATAAAAAACTTTGAATAAAAAGGATGAAAAACCATTTATTAGGAGATAGTAGATTGGAGAAAGAATGTAAAGATATGTGAGGGTGATTTAAAATAAAAATATTCTTACAAGGAGTATTTAAAAAAAAAATTGTATTTTTTGAATGATAGGAGAAAGATGGATGACTGTAAAAGAGTCCTGCGGAGTAGAAAGATAGGGGTGCATTTTTCTACAAATCCCTATTAGGGGTATACACGGTTCGGTACAATTCGGAGATTTACAATTCGTATTGTTTAAAAATTTTGGATATTTTAAAAATCAAGTATTGGTATTATTTTAAAAATTCGGGATAATTCGGTATAGTTCTATAAAAGTTCAGGATGATTCGGTACAGTTCTTCGGTTCTTTCGATACTAAACAATACAATACAGTACAATTTGATATTTCGAACAATTCAATATTTTTAAAATTTTACAAAATAAATTCACACAATAATAAATATAAATACAATTAAAATATGTCAACAAGTATAATTAAAATTTAATTGAAAATATATTACTTAAAAATCAACATTCAACGGTCTTTCTCTGCATTATGCTCACACTGATTTCAGAATATTGAGCAATATCTAAAAAAAATATAGATTTTAAATAATTAAATCACCAAAAAATATAAACATTAAATAGAAATTTAAAAAAAAAATTACCCAAAAATAATAATTATTCGATTTAAATTTTTTAAATTCTTCGATCGATGCCTCTGAAGCCAAAAGTGTAGCCAATCTCAACCAATTTTGATAACAAATGAGAACCTCGGCTGTAATCGGAATTAAAGAACTTCTAAATTTGTTTAAAGTCCTTCCTCCGATGCTAAAAGCTGATTCAGAAACCATAGTCGAACATTGAACAGCCAAGACATCTCTAGCAATCTTAGCAAAAATTGGATAATTTAGCTCATTGATCTTACACTAACTCAAAATATCAAAATCAAAAGAATTTTTTACTAGTTTATCAGTCAAATAAATATCCAAATCTCCTTACACTACAAGAAAATCCTGAAATAGCAACGGAATATATTCCGTTGCTAATTTAGCAATGGAAACATTATTCCGTTGCTATTTAGCAACGAAAAATATTTTTCGTTGCTAAAATTGGTTGAACTTTATAAAATTAGCAACGGAAAAATATTTGGTTAGCTTCCTTTGCTAAAAGTGGAGGGAATTTCTGGCGCCATTATTTAGCAACGGAATTTTTATTCCGTTGATAATTAAGGCGGAAACAAATGGCATGATGAAAAATAGCAACGGAATTTAATTTTCGTTGCTAATTTAGCAACCGAAATATAATTTCGTTGCTATTTAGCAACGGAATGATATTTCGGTTGCTAAATTAGCAACGAAAATATAATTTCGTTGCTAAATTTCACTTTGAAAGAAAAATAGCAACCGAATGATATTCGATTGCTATTTAGCAATGGAATTTTGTTTCGGTTGCTAAAATAGCAACCGAATTAAGATTCCGTTGCTAAATAGCAACAGAATTTAATTCGGTTGCAAAAATAGCAACGGAATAATGATTTTGTTGCTAAATTTATTCTAAATATTTACATAATTGCCATCGAGTATAAATACCCAATTAAAAACCCTAGGCTCTCATTCTTTCATTTCTTTCCCTCTCCTGCCGCCGTCTCCTCTTCTCCCTCTCACCACCAAAACCAGCTCTTGGATTCGTTAATCGCGTCAAGGGTTTCTTCATCGACCACCACCACCATCCACCTCCTCCACCGTCTCCTTTTTTCCTAGAAGTAGAAGGTGCGCTGTTGCTAATAGAAGAACGGTGGAACTTTCTAAGTTGTAATCACTCCCGAATAGAAGGTAAAGAAATAATTTTATAAGTTTTTTTCCTTATCTGTTTGTTTCACTATATATATTTCTCAATATATATTGTTTATGTTTTAGATCTGTGGAGTTGGTTGGGTCGAGCTAAACCCCTCAAAAACCTACCCAATCCTAATTCCTTTGACTCTTCTTTCGATTCTGCGACCCCAAATCCCTAATCCCACTCCTCTTGCCTCGTTCGTACCAGACAGGGCTCCCTCGTTTCGCTGCTCTTTGGCTTGCAAAAAGGTATGTCTCTGGTTCTCTGCTCTGCTGTTGTTCTTTCTTCTTCTCTGTTATGTTCTTTCATTTTTTCTTCTCTTTGAGCTTCTATGATATGCACATTTTTTTTTGGTGTTAATGGTTGGATGAAGTTGATGTGAGATACCGTTTTAGTATTTTGGTTTTTGTTTGTGTCCAGCAATTTCTTAGTGTCAGTCTGTTAAATTGCTTGCAAATTAACTTGTGTGTGTTTATCATTTGATTTTTTTTCTCAAGTAACACTTGCAGATTAATATTTTATCTTGAGTCAGTTAAATCTAGGTTGTAACTTCAAGTTAATATTACAGCTTGGTAACTCCTTTAGACCTTTTATTGAACCAAATATATGGAAACTTATCTTCCTTCATATTGTATTGTCAGCAAACTGAAATCCCTATGAATGAATGCTATATTTCAAATGGAATGGCCTTTATAGGTGTGCTATTGGAAACAGCTACAATCTGTAGAAAGAGAATGAAACTGTATTTAAATGTTTTTCTCGAGCTGCATATCTTAATTCAAGACATGCATGTGCTTTCACCCTTATGGGTCATGAGTATGACTCCTCAATTTAAAATAATACACTTCAAATCAGAGTACAATATGACCGAATAGCTCAAATGAAAGAGATGGAGTTGTTATTGTGCACAATCTTATTGGCAGGTGTGCAGCTGTGAAAATGGACTGAAGTGCTACCAGAGGGCCCTCCTTGTAGATCCAGCACATTATAATGCCGGGTATGGTATTGGGATGATCTACCTCTGCCAAGAAAAACTCAAATTTGCTCAGCATCATTTTCAAATTGCTTTGTTCATCGATTATCCTATGCTATATTGGAACCACATTAATTACATGAACTAAAAGATGGGCCTCTTTCTTTGTTTATTTTATTATCCTGACAAAGCGAAGTATAAAATGCAAGTACTCACATGCTTCCAGATTCACATGTCATTGTTGGATTTTGCATAATGCTTCCTTTTCCCTGCTTGGTGTATTATGCATTATCTGTTTAGCATGCTTTCATAAAACGTTTTAACCCCTTTGCCGGATGGAAGCTTAAGATGAGCTTTGTTATGTCCCAGGGATGGAAACAGGTTTCGGGACACGTCGTCGTAGTACCGTTATGAAGGGTGAAAACCTACGGTGAGTTTATAAGTTTTACTCGTAGTTGTTTCTCTCCAATCATTTTGTCCATAAGGATTGTAATTCTTCTCTCAATATTAAGTATATTAAGTAGTACCGAAAGTTCTTTTAATTTTTATCCTTGTTATATAGCATTAATTAAGTGAAACCCAATAGCTTCAAATTTTGGGTAGTTGTACTTTCTGAATTATTTATGAACCTCACCTATAATAGGTAGCTTTAGCAACTATTTCAACTAAAGCTTGAGTAATATCTAGCCAGGTACAAGTCACAGTAAATTTAAGAGCTAAAATATAAACTATTAAAGGTAAAAATTATTAACTAATATTGATTTATTCAAGTGATTCAGTAATTATTTTTATTAAATAAAATTTTTTAATTTAAATATTGTATATGGCAAACTAACTTGAATGGAATATTATTGGTGATTATAATTATAAATAGCATTATGATTAGGTATCCTCATCTATCGAGTATGATTTCTCAATTAATTTTTTTATGTATGTTTATCTTATTGCTTTGGTTACTTGTATTGTCAATGTTTGCTCATGGAGTTGTGAAGTTGCTTTAGTTGAAGTGGTTTGTACAATATGTTTTAATAATTTCTACCATAATGTAAAACAAATATTTTATTATCCTTAATATGTATTGATTGTCCCTATCCCTTTATGATTCCATATTGCTATGACTTCATTTGATTAAGCCGTTAATTTGGTTCAATAATCTCATACACCAAATATGCCTTTTCGATTCACATTCTGTAGTTAGATTTTGGATTCTCTGGTTATTGATTGATTGTTGCAGTTATGCATAGTTTGGATTTTGCTGCTTTGTTGCTTAGATTTGTTGAAATGGTAGTAGCATAATACTTTGCTCCAAAACGTGATAGGTTCATCGAACATCAATTAGTGCTGTGGCATTTGACATGTGTGGCAGCCCATGCATAGACTTGAGACAGGTCAGCTCTGAAATAATGTTGTTATTTTGTTCAATTTGTTAAAAATTTTGGATCCAATGTGTGTTGAAAGACATGGAGGAAGATATGCAGTCTTTTGTATCAACAAAAGCTGAGGTAAAATTCAGCCTAGAGTGTAATTTGCATTTCCATAGTAGTTATTAATCTAACAAGTTGCATTAGGGTCTGTTTGTGAATGACTGAGCATATGGAATTCTGCTGCTGCCAATGGATTTGCTAGATTGTACAACAAATATGTTTCTATGCAGTGCTAATTAGTTAGAAATTTTCATTATTATGTAGGTAAAGCTCAATAAAAGTGCTTTATGTGAATTTGCTGATTTAATTTGTTCAATAATCCTGGCTTGTGGTGTGGCTTGATATTGTGTGAATTATAATTTTTGAATCAGTAGAGTTAGCTAGAATGCACACATCTTATTTGTTAAAATGCTTGAATGATGCACAGAAATTTTGAGGACCTGAAATCTGAGTTCTCGTTTGTGTGTATTTGTCTTTCTTGATTTGGTTGATTTTTGGTAATGGAAGAGACAGTTTAAGTTTTAATATTTTATGTATTTAGTGAGATTAATTATTAGTAATAATAGTAGTGATGGAATAGCGACGAAAAAACCGTCACAAATTTTGTTTATACTAGTTGCTGAATTTAGCAACGGAATTCAACTTCGGTTGCTAAATTTAGCAACGGACAAATAATATCCGTTGCTAAAATTAGCAACGAAATTTGAATTCGATTGCTAAATTTAGCTACGAAATTTGAATTCGGTTGCTAAATTTAGCAATGAAATTTGAGTTCGATTGCTAATTTTGACCAATTTACCAAATATTAGTGGTTAGATTTAGCAACGGAATTTAATTTCCGTTGCTAAAAATACCAACCGCCGAATTAGCAACCGAAATTTCCGTTACTATTTTTTATTAGCAACGAAAAATTGATATTTTTCGTTGCTAAATTGCAATTTTCTTGTAGTGTTAAGATACAACTTGCTCTTTATCCTCATTTTTCGAAAATCATGCATCAATATCATCCAGAATTAAGTGGTGGGGCTACAATTTGATTAACATTAACCTCTTCCAATTTTTTATGTTCTTCTATCAGTCCATTCAAAGCAATTTTCACTTAGAAACAAATTTCTCTGTCTCATTCTCACCATAAAAAGTTGTGTATTTTAAAACTAGAAATTTCATTTTAAATCTAGGATCCAAGACCACAACTATGAAAAGAATGACATTCGTCTTATTAATTGAATCCCAATACTTATCAAATTTTGACTGCATTTGTTTTTCCATTTCTATCAAAAAATCATCACCACTAGTTTGAGAAGAATGCAATAAGTTCAAAATACGTACAATCTCTGAAAAATATAAATTGAAAGTTGAATATAATGATCCAGACAATTTGCAAGTCACATCATAAAATCTTTTTAGAAATTTTGTGAAAGTTGTAAGTTTTCCAATTACTTTTAGTCAAATAAATAGGCCCAAACTCAATGAAATATTTGGTATCCATATCCTCTAACTTATCAAAAATTTTTTGATATCCCAAAGTAATATCTAACATCAAATACGTTGAATTTCACTTAGTAGGGCAGTCTATGATCAAACTCTTGTGTACATGATATTTACTGTCTCACAAGATTTTTTGAAAAAATCTAACCTTTGAGGACTACTTATAACGTACTTGATAACATCTCTGACCTTTTTAATAGATTCTTCAACACCAGCATATTTGAGCCCATCTTTCATAATTAGATTTAAGATGTGAGCACAACATCTCATGTGAAAAGTTTTACCACCCAAAACAAATGCATCTCTCTTAATTTATTTTTTAATTGTTGAATTGCAGTATCATTAAATGTTGCATTATCAGCAATTATACACATCACTTTAGTCAAATCCCAATCATCCATGCAATTATCAACAACAGCACCAATATTACTTCCTTTGTGACTTTTGATAACACAAAAATTCAAAATTCTTGTATGCATCTTCCAATTTAAATTAATAAAATGTGTAGTTGAACACCAATATGATAAATTTTGAATGCTAGTTCAAGTATCAGTTGTCGTAGAAACTCTTTTGCATTCAATTTTGAGAAAATCTTTTAATTTTTCTCTCTCCTTCATAAAAAGAGTGCAACATCTTCAAGCAATAGTCACTCTAGATGAAATTTTAAATTCAAGATAAATTACTTCAATGAATTCCCTAAAGCTCTCATGTTCAACAAAATTAAATAGTAGTTCATCCTTGATATCATCCTAACTAAAGCTCCTCTACAAGCTTCTTGATCAAATTTCTAACTAACCAATGACATATTATTACCGGATCCCACAAAACTCAAAGTTTTTTGTGACTTATCCTTATTTTTAAATGCAGTCATTAACTCTTTTTTATCTGAAAACTTTTTGTAACTTTCCCTTAAATGTTTCCATAATCCTGAAGTGCTTAACTCACTCTTTTCTTGGTAATCTTTACCACACCACTTACATTTACCCCTTCTCATTTCATTACCGTTAACATTTAACAATCAATCAAAATGCTTCCAAACTTCAGGTCTACTTTTTTTTACTTGCAGGCATACTAGGAGAAGTAGGGTTACTTACTGAATTTGGAATTGCAGAAGATTCGGTTGTTGGGACAGCAGGTGGAGGACCCATAATCTCATCAATCGATGCCACACTCTGAATGTTTTCTTTTATTCAATGAAAAAAAGTTGGTGAAGCTAGAAGTTTTCTTTATTTTTCTATGAGCCAATTTTGCATGCAACAAAAGAACAGAGTAGGCAATGATTAATATAACTTGACAAAATGTACTAATTAAAAACATTGTTGGATACTCAGATCTTACATAAAGATGTGAAACTATAAATTTTCTACTTAAAAGATTGTAAACTACACCACTGCATATGCAAAAAGTACATCAAATAAAAGAAAATAGGCAGATGGCATTTAAAGTGAAGAGATTCTATGTGGTCATCATTTTTACTTCCACTAGTGCCGAGTAATGCAATGAAATAATTATGATATATTAGTGTATAGTCAATTAAATGCTAATTACTTTTCCAAAACAATGAAATACTGCCATTTATAATATGATAATGTTAGGCAAGAAAAAGACATTCAAACTATAAATGAAAAGAGGATTTTCTAAAATAAAAAGAACTACAGAGTTGTAGCAAAAATAATAATACTCCAACTTGAATTTTGAATAATATTAAAGAAAGAAAAAACCATTTGTTCATAATTATGAATTATGGAAATTATATACTTTCCCAGTAATATTTTTCCAGTGAAGTGTACACTTTTTAATTTCTCTCATTAAAATCCATTATCTCTTGAAAATCCTAAAAAATTGATCACTAATGCACCTCAATTTAAGTGGGTAAGACAGATAGAAGGCCAAAAGGACTATATTTCAATGCCCATGTACACTTGTTAAGAAGCAGATCGTCATCAAATGTCTATGAAAATCACTAAGTATCAAAAGAAATGAGGGGACTGGATTAAAAAGACCAAAACTATCTTCACATCTTCATGGAAAAATTCACTGGCAGGCACATTACAGGAAATTTGAAAAAAAAAATGCATACACCAAGTAACAAAAAGACACCAATCTACAGGCATTAGCAAATTTACATACAGCAACAATTTAATATAGTAGGCTTAATCTACCATCATATTACCATCTATTTAACATATGAAAAAATGAAAATTTAATCTCAAGTGAAGTAGAGCTTAGCTGGTCTTAAACTGCAATGATTACATCCAGTCGATTGCCCATTTACATTACAAGTGCATAACTCAAAAAAAAATCAACAAAAAGCCAAAACCTATTAGCTTAGTAATACCTAACACCAAGATATTCAAGAGTCAAAATTTCACCACCCTTCATATTCCTCAAAAGCAAACTTTCTTAATCAACATAACAAGGACTTTTCCATTGCTAAAATTTGTATCTGGATAAAAATTACAATTACTTCAAAGGAATAATATCATAACCCAGAACAAAAAAAGTAATTCCAATTCAACAAGGCTCTCCCTAATACGGAAAACAATCAAACAAAGCACTTCAAGAAGAATCAAACTGAGAAAGTAAATGTGCATGACAAAAACTCATAAGAGCTTAAAAACTAAAAGGAAAATAGATGAAAATTTTAGAGAAGATAACGTACAGTTACAGGAGAGGCAGAGGGAAAGAAGAGGTGTTGGTCGAAGAAAGATTTTGAACAGAGAGAGAGTGAAAGACTAAAGAGTGAAGGAAGACCTAAACCTAATTTCTTTGTCACCCTCAAAAAAATTCTATTTTGAATATTTTTAAAATTATTAACTAATTAATTAAATTTTTCACTCCCTCTAAAAATTCAAAATAAAAAAATTTTCCCCCTTAAAAATTTTAAAATTTATTTTTTAATCATAAATTCAGTTTTTTATCATTAAAAAATAATTTATATTTACCATTAGTTATAAAAATGAGAGTAAATATAAAATATTTTTAAATGACTATTAAATTAATAGTATTAATAAAATAATTTATAAAATGAAGTATTTTATAAGCCAATGTTATTTTTTCTGTATTAAAAGAAATGTAAATATTTCGTTATAATACATTAATTGGCAATATTTCGTTATATATAATAAATATATTTAATTACATTTTTAATTTAGATATTCATATAAATGTTTATAAATGTACAACTAAATTTTTATTATATATAATAACTATATATAATTTATATAATCATATAGTATTATTTGAGTGATACTGAAAGGAAATGAAATTACATTAATTGGTAAAATTTTATTAATATAATAACTATAGTTAATTACATTATTAATTTAAATACTCAATTACTTATATAGGTATTGTGCAAAAATCGATAAATGTTAGTTGAGTGATACTGAAAAAAATGAAATTAATTACTCGGGTGATTATATACTCATATAATTAAATAAATTGATAAAATTTCATTAATATAATAATTTTAGTTGATTGATGTTGAAAGAAAATGAAATTAATTACTCGGGTGATTATATACTCATATAATTACATTAATTGGTAAGATGATTATATACATATATAATTACACTATTTGGTAAAATTTCATTAATATAATAATTATATATAATTATATTGTTAATTTGCATACTCAATTACTCATAAAAATATTATGCAAAAATAGATGAATACTAGTTAAGTAATACTGAAACAAAATAAAATTAGTTGCTAAGGTAATTACATGCATATATAATTACACAAATTGGTAAAAATTTATTAAAATAATAATTATATATAATTATATTGTTAATTTAAATACTCAATTACTCATATAGATATTGTGAAAAAATTAATGAATGTTAGTTAAGTAATACTGAGACTATATGTACTCATATAAGTACATTTAATCATACATGATATAAAGATAAATAAAGTTAATTGATAAGATAATTACATACCCATATAATTATATTAATTGATAAAATTTATACAGTACATATAGAATAAAAATTATAAGTAATATTTATATATAAATTACTAGTATTGTATATAATAATTAATAAATATCGATTCTTTCGGTACAATTCGATCTAAGATAATTCAGTACAGTTCTCGATCCGGTTCTTGGTAAAATATCAAGATCCGTTTCAAATAAAATTAACGGTATAATTCGGTTCGGTTTTAGTTAAAAAATCAACGATACAGTTCTATTCTAGATCTTTTTTTTCTATTTTTCGGTTCAGTACAAGAAGATTCAGACTCGTGTACACTCCTAATTCCTATGGCTATGTTTGGTAAGGAGTAATGAATTATAATGTATTAAATAATATAATGTAATTGTGTTTATATTACTATGTTTGGTTATATTAGCAATGTAATGTAAATATTAATACATTTCTAAATTTTGTTGGGAATGTGAGTGAAAAATTACTAAAAATTTCAAATGTGTGATGCTTATATATAACTTAATCAATAGCCATGATTTAATCAAAGTTTTTATCAAATTGTGATGATTAATCCATCTGTCCATTTATGATTGGTCTAATTTATTTTGTTGTCAAATTTTTATCAAAACTACTTCAAAAATATTATTTAGGATGTGTTTAAAATTTTAGCTCAAAATGAGTTAATTTCAGTATATTTTAGAGCCCAAAATTAAATTACCGATTCGAAAGTTAATTTTTTATATTTATCCAAAAATTAATTTTTTTACTTTTAAAAATTCGTTTATATTATTTCAAGAGTTTTCATATAATTGGAATAATTTTTTGAGATCTGTAGAATATTTTTTAGCCAGTGAAAATTTTGATCAACCATTTACTGTTTCGTTACTTATTTTTATTTTTGACTTTTGAAAATCTAAATAACTTCATTTTCATCTCAAATTATATCACCGGATATGTCATAAATAGTAATTTTCAATGGTGCAAAAAGAAATTTACAGGTTTTGGTGACTCTCGGATGTACTTTTTATTTTGGTGTCATTGCTCGTCGTCAAAAAGTGTTGCTTATACAAGTTATAATTTTGGAGGTGTTAAATTATTGATAGAGGCGATGACAACGGCAATAGAGGCGAAGAGAAAGACCAATAAAGTACGATTTATATTTTTAAAAAATTATAATATAACAAAAAATATCATCTAAATTTAAAGATTAATCAATTCATTACTGATGTATTTAAAAATACATTTGTAAATATGATCACATTATATTGTTAAATATTTATATTAACAAACACAGAATTCGTTATGTTTTGATTATATTACATTTGTTTACGTCCTATTAAACATAGTCTAAATATTTTTAGGGATGGTAAATCCATGCTCTATTGTTGGATTATGACATTGGGCCTATATTTTAGGAGGGCCTTTTCACCCAACATAAGGAATAGGCATTGGGCCCAAATGATTGTAGGCCCAACAAAATATATGTAAAGTATGCTAAAAAATAAAAATGAATAGATTTCCAAACTTTTTGTTAGGACTGCAAGCCCTAAATAAGATTTAAAAATACTTAAACTTACATTATATCATGAAAACCCACTTAATTGAAAAAAGAAAATTTTCTAAATTTATAGGGTGTGTTTACTTATAGAAAACAGTTTTCTGTTTTCTATTTTCTTAGAAAATTAAAGTATTAATTTTCTGTAAAAAATTTAAAAAATGCGTTCATTTATCAATAAATGAAAAAATAGAGTATTTATTTTTTTGTATATATATATGTGTATGTATATGTATACACACACATATATGCATATATATGTACATATATATATATATATATATATATATATATATATATATATATATATATATATATATATGTGTGTGTATGTATATACATACATACACATATATACATGTATATGTATATGTATGTGTATATATGTACGTACATATATGTATGTATGTATGTATGTATGTGTGTGTGTGTGCGTGTGTGTGTGTATGTATGTATGCATGCACGCACATACATACACATGTATACATGTATATGTATGTGTATGTATGTACACACATATATGTATGTATGTATGTATGTGTGTATGTGTATGTGTATGTGTATGTATGTTTGTAGGCACATACATACACATGTATGTGTATGTATGTACATATACATACACACACACACATACATATGTATGTATGTATGTATGTATGTATGTATGCATGCACATATAAATACATGTATATGTATGTGTATGTATGTATATGCATATATGTGCATAAAATACATATGTATATGTGTATGTATGTATGTATATGTATATATATATGTATATGTATATGTATATGTATATGTATATGTATATGTATATACATATGTATGTATAAATATACATATGCATATGTATGTGTATGTATGTATGTATATACATATATATACATATCTATATATACATATGTATGCATGTATACATACATATATGTATATATATGTATGTATGTACATATGTGTGTATATATATATATGCATATATATGTGTGTTTATTAAGATTATTCAGAAAATTTGAAAAATATTTTTTATTAATTTTTTAATTTCTTCTTTATTTTGAAAAACTGAAAAATTCATTTTCTGTTTTCTATTTTAGAAAACTGATCAAAATAAATATGATCTCTATTTTTTATTTTCTGTGAAAATTTTTTTTGAAAAACTAAAAAAGTTTTTCGTAAGTGAACAGGCTCATAATGTTTCAAAAGAGTTTCTAAAAAGTTAATTTGAAAGGGTTTTGAAAGAAATTCAATCAAAAAATTTTATTGATATGCCATATTATCCATTTAATCCAAACATAAAGCATATAGAATATTATATCAGTTCAATATTTATGTCACCTAATAAAAAATATCATATATAAAAATATTTTAAAAATAAAAAAAAATTATAAAAATGTTATATTTGTTATTTTTTATTAGTCATGATGTAGCGACTGGTTAATATAATATATATTTCACATGAAAAAATGATGTGGCGACTAATAAAATTTTTCGGTAAAGTATTCTATTAAAATAATTTAAATAATTTTTTTCTCTGTTAAATATTTTTTAATTAAAAATTTTATTTCAGATATTTTTCCATTAAAAATAAAAGGTTCAACTATAAATAAAATTAAACTGAAAGTCTCTCGTATATGTAATTATAAAAAAAAAAGTACTAAAACGAAAAAGTTAATTTTGGAAAAGAATAAAATAGACCTGCCAGGAATCCTAAAACCGTTTTGCGTTCTCTGCACATCCCGCACGATGTAGGAAAACGTCGTGTCTCTTTAAATAGAAGGAGATTGCTGATTCGGCAACTCCATGGTTCCTTCGCTGTCATTGCCAATTTCTCATTTATAATAGTACTCCATGGTTCCTTCGCTGTCAATGCCAATTTCTCAGTTACAATAGTATCAAAGAACCCTTTGAATTCAAAACCATTTACGCTGTTCTGTCTCCATTACCCTCCATGGCTGCAGCTCTGCTATCAAACCCCTTTTCTCTCCAATCAAAATCATCTCTTTCTCTCAAAACCCTTCAAACTCCTCATCTTTCTTGCCCCTCTTCTCTCTCTCTGCCTTCAAGTAAAATCCTTTATCGGTTTCTGTATATATATATATATATATTTTTTTTTTTTTTTATTTGTTATCTGTGTGGGAGTGACTCTTTCTTTCTCTTTGGTAGGAGTGAGTTTTGTGGCGAAAAGGGTATATGGGTTTGTTCTGAAATGTTCAATGGCTGTAGCTGAATCGAATTCTTCGGCTTCCAACAGTAGGGAGTTGAAGAATCCTATAATTGTTATTGACAATTATGACAGCTTTACTTATAATCTTTGTCAGGTTTCATTCTTTTTCTAGTAGATTATGGATGGATTTATGAATTCAATGAGTTTTCCTAGTCCTGCAATGTCAATTGGTAGATTCTTGATTTTCTTTTTTCCTAAATGGAATTGTACATGCTTTTCGGATGCTGTGAGACGTATAAAAGGAACTTAAATGGTAAAATTTTATGTTTCCAGACATCAATGGCATTTCAATGAAGTATTAGGCACTTTTATGCTTAAATAAAGTATTTCAAAGTTGCACAACCACAGAGTATTATGTCATTTGGAATTTCTTGTGATGCCTTTTTTTCCTTTCTCTTTTTAATGTTTGTGCTGATTTTTAAATGTTTTGGACTATAATTGTTCGTGAATGAATCAAGATTTATAATTTTCTTCATTGCTTAAGCTTAACTAAATTGCTAATCATGTGTGTTTGCACAGAAAGGAGCTCTATGAATTTTTTGGAAAAATTATGCTTTAACTAAATTTATAATCATAAGTGCACAAAAGAAGGGGTTATAAATTTTACAAATATTTTTGTTTTGGTTCAATTTCTTATGATATGCTTGTCTGTTCAATGGCTTGAGAGGTTCTGTGTACATATAAATGGTGATATATTTGTTGAATGGAACTTTTCCGTTGTTTGTTTAACATGTTAATTGCATTGACATCTTAAGTTCGAATACTCTTTTTATATGCTAGAAGCATAAGGCTAATAAGAGTATTCTTTGAATTTAAACATTTCATGAAAACGCTTTGCCTGTTATCTAAAGTAACATAATTAATCTTTCATGTTCAAGTGAATGTGAATGTGAATAGCTGGTGGCAGCACCTCATGCAATGTTTTGTCTATGCCTTGGTTGCTTTGCTTTTGTTTTCATTATTTATTTCTACTGGGAGTATTGCTTTCTTTGTTCTAAATCAGAGAAAAACTTTTTTTTTATGAGTCAAAAATGTAAAATATGACAGATGAAAAATTTTTTTTGGTGAAACTTTATAGTGGAGTGCTTTAGACATTCTGCATTCTAAAGAAATTTGCTTGCTTGATTTCCCAACTGTCTTGTCAAGAAAATAATGTCATTTATTGAATCCTTAATGCTCGAGTGTGTTGACATTCACTAGTAGCATTGCATTATTTTACATTATGTGTTAATTGCTTGTTTTTTGTTTGGTCTTGTTTTGGTTTGTAGTAGAAATATTGCTGTCAATAATCTCTGTTGCTGAAGAATCTTTTCTATTTTAAACAGGACAAGCTAAAACTTTTTTAAGTCCAAATTTTGATGAGAGTTTTGTTGTATGGTGACTTGGAGTGTTCCAAGTTCTAAACTGTTCGTGTGATCAATAAGTTGTAAGTTATTCAATCCCTCTGATTGAGGTGAATTTGAAAATGGCCAGTACCACCGTTGCTATATTTATGCTTTAGTTACTTAGCTTTTGCTTAGTGTTATTATGGTTTATGGTGAGAGTATAACTACTTGTGATCTATGTCATAAACCTTTATTAACTTTCCATTGAAAGTTTAGAACACACAGGTAAAAACAGCTCAAATGCTTATTATTAATGAGAATTTTGGCATCTATGCCGTGACCTTTTTATCCTTTACTTGAAACTTCAAAACAGGACAGGTGAAAACAGTATAAATGCTTTAACCTTGGTCAGAGTTTTGTCGTGTGGCGTTTTAGAATCTTTTGCATTGAAGTTGATTTGCTCGATCAATTTCCAAACTGTTTGTGATTGTTCTCCCACCACAATTAGCATAATGTTTTCTTATTTGGAAGATCTCATCCTAATACTTGTAATTTTCTAGTACATGGGAGAGTTGGGATGCCAATTTGAAGTCTATCGGAATGATGAGTTAACAGTGGAGGAATTGAAAAGGTAAGTTTTAATCTTTGATGTAGTTAACTGGTATTTGGTAATCAATACATTTCGTATGATGCCATTGTGGCTGGTAATGATGTATGCTAGAGAAAATTATAAGTTGTTCATTGTGTTCACTAACTATATATATATATACACACATACATAATACTTGCTTTTAAT